>WNGS01004461.1:30390-46958 GCA_020271785.1 Procambarus virginalis
CACCTCGGTAAGTCCAGCCTCCCTCCAGCCTCCCTCCAGCTCCTTCCAGGCTCCCTCCAGCCTCCCTCCAGCCTCTCTCCCCTCCAGAAAAAGTGTGCCTGCCGCCTGCGCTACCCCCCCCCCCCCGCTATCTTATTCTGCTTTATCATAATGAGTTTAAGTGAATATAGTCGTCCACGTGTGAGCGTTGTCCAGCACGCGTGTACGCCGCCTCCACGCTCACTACTCCGCTCAATTGCTTTTAGCAAATTGCTTTGAAGTCGTGACTGTTTTATCAGTTGACATGCACGAGTGTGTCCTTGGAGCAGGCGGTGCGCAGGGCTCCCTGACACACCTCATCCCTCACAGGCGCACAAATATTCTCATATGTCTCGGACATATTTACCGCTGCGAGTTGACCATCCTAAGTTAATGACCAGCTTGGACTAGACTGACATCAACCACCAACTCCCAGAGAGGCCAGTATGGAGAAGCAACTATCACAAGTAGTCAATGTAATTAGAGGTCACTTTCGGCTCCTTCCAGACTGTAATGCGATTGTTGAGTCAAGAAGTAAACTGCGTGGTTGGGCACGAGGCCGTGTGGTTGGGCACACGCAGGGGACGCGTGTCCTCCAAGGTACCACCACCAACATTACTGTAAAACACTTGGTGGCTGCTGTTGACTCTAAAGCTGAGCTGACCAGCGTCAGTGATGAGCAGTGAGTGCTCTTGGGGCTGACCACAAGTGGGCTACTGGTGGTAGGACACGACACACTCCCTCCTGCTACTGGCTGCCACATCTTCTCTCTCACCACACAGCCCACTTTCCTCTAGATTCTAGAGGCGACACACAAGAACGTTGACACTCTGATACATGTGTCGTGGGAATGGGGGGGGGGGGGTAGGGATTTATGAGGAGAAAGCACCAAGCCATTACGACTATATAGCACTGGGAAGGGTCAGGATAAGGATTAAGGATGGGACGGGTTAAAGGCATGGTACCCAACCAATTGGACGGTCGGGATTGAACACTGACCTGCATGAAGCGAGACCGTCGCTCTACCGTCCACCCCAATTGGCTGGGCGTGGGGGGGGGGGGAGGGGGAGTGATGCCAGGATGGTGAGGCGAAGAAGGGAGGAGGGGGCAGTCCCACTGCCATCTTCCATCCTTATCCGTATCTCGGACTTTGGTCGAATCTTCGTCACGTCCTTGTGGATATTTCATCTGATCCCTTGTTGTTGATGCAACATATTTTGTGACCCAATTTGCGTGCGGTTCAACTTAACCGTTATCCAACCTTTTTCCAGCTTGTTTAAAAGCGGTTTGTTTGTGCTCCAGCTGTTGTGCTCCAGCTGTTGTGCTCCAGCTGTTGTGCTCCAACTGTTGTGCTCCAGCTGCTGTGCTCCAGCTGCTTGCTCCAGCTGCTGTGCTCCAGCTGTTGTGCTCCAGCTGCTGTGCTCCAGCTGTTGTGCTCCAACTGTTGTGCTCCAGCTGTTGTGCTCCAACTGTTGTGCTCCAACTGTTTGCTCCAACTGTTGTGCTCCAGTTGTTGTGCTCCAGCTGTTGTGCTCCAGTTGTTTGTGCTCCAGCTGTTGTGCTCCAGCTGTTGTGCTCCAGCTGTTGTGCTCCAGCTGTTGTGCTCCAACTGTTGTGCTCCAACTGTTGTGCTCCAACTGTTGTGCTCCAGTTGTTGTGCTCCACTGTTGTGCTCCAGCTGTTGTGCTCCAGCTGTTGTGCTCCAACTGTTGTGCTCCAGTTGTTGTGCTCCAGCTGTTGTGCTCCAGCTGTGGCTCCAGCTGTTGTGCTCCAACGTGTTGTGCTCCAACTGTTGTGCTCCAACTGTTGTGCTCCAGCTGTTGTGCTCCAGCTGTTGTGCTCCAACTGTTTTGCTCCAACTGTTGTGCTCCAACTGTTGTGCTCCAACTGTTGTGCTCCAGTTGTTGTGCTCCAGCTGTTGCTCCAGCTGTTGTGCTCCAGCTGTTGTGCTCCAGCTGTTGTGCTCCAGCTGTGTCTCCAACTGTTGTGCTCCAGCTGTTGTGCTCCCAACTGTTGTGCTCCAGCTGTTGTGCTCCAACTGTTGTGCTCCAACTGTTGTGCTCCAGCTGTTGTGCTCCAGCTGTTGTGCTCCAGCTGTTGTGCTCCAGTTGTTGTGCTCCAGTTGTTGTGCTCCAGTTGTTGTGCTCCAGTTGTTTGCTCCAACTGTTGTGCTCCAGCTGTTGTGCTCCAGTTTGTGTGCTCCAACTGTTGTGCTCCAGTTGTTGTGCTCCAGTTGTTGTGCTCCAACTGTTATGCTCCAGCTGTTGTGCTCCAGTTGTTGTGCTCCAGTTGTTGTGCTCCAGCTGTTGTGCTCCAGCTGTTGTGCTCCAGTTGTTGTGCTCCAGTTGTGTTGTGCTCCAGCTGTTGTGCTCCAGCTGTTGTGCTCCAGTTGTTGTGCTCCAGTTGTTTGTGCTCCAACTGTTGTGCTCCAGCTGTTGTGCCCCAGTTGTTGTGCTCCAGTTGTTGTGCTCCAGCTGTTGTGCTCCAGTTGTTGTGCTCCAGCTGTTGTGCTCCAGCTGTTGTGCTCCAGCTGTTGTGCTCCAGTTGTTGTGCTCAGTTGTTGTGCTCCAGTTGTTGTGCTCCAACTGTTGTGCTCCAGCTGTTGTGCTCCAGTTGTTGTGCTCCAACTGTTGTGCTCCAGTTGTTGTGCTCCAGTTGTTGTGCTCCAACTGTTGTGCTCCAGCTGTTGTGCTCCAGTTGTTGTGCTCCAGTTGTTGTGCTCCAGTTGTTGTGCTCCAGTTGTTGTGCTCCAACTGTTTGTGCTCCAGCTGTTGTGCTCCAGTTGTTGTGCTCCAACTGTTGTGCTCCAGCTGTTGTGCTCCAGCTGTTGTGCTCCAACTGTTGTGCTCCAGCTGTTGTGCTCCAGTTGTTGTGCTCCAACTGTTGTGCTCCAGTTGTTGTGCTCCAGCTGTTGTGCTCCAGTTGTTGTGCTCCAACTGTTGTGCTCCACCTGTTGTGCTCCAACTGTTGTGCTCCAGCTGTTGTGCTCCAGTTGTTGTGCTCCAGTTGTTGTGCTCCAGTTGTTGTGCTCCAGTTGTTGTGCTCCAGTTGTTGTGCTCCAACTGTTGTGCTCCAACTGTTGTGCTCCAACTGTTGTGCTCCAGTTGTTGTGCTCCAGTTGTTGTGCTCCAACTGTTGTGCTCCAGTTGTTGTGCTCCAACTGTTGTGCTCCAACTGTTGTGCTCCAGTTGTTGTGCTCCAGTTGTTGTGCTCCAACTGTTGTGCTCCAGTTGTTGTGCTCCAGTTGTTGTGCTCCAACTGTTGTGCTCCAACTGTTGTGCTCCAACTGTTGTGCTCCAACTGTTGTGCTCCAACTGTTGTGCTCCAGTTGTTGTGCTCCAGTTGTTGTGCTCCAACTGTTGTGCTCCAGTTGTTGTGCTCCAGTTGTTGTGCTCCAACTGTTGTGCTCCAACTGTTGTGCTCCAGTTGTTGTGCTCCAACTGTTGTGCTCCAGTTGTTGTGCTCCAACTGTTGTGCTCCAACTGTTGTGCTCCAACTGTTGTGCTCCAACTGTTGTGCTCCAGTTGTTGTGCTCCAGTTGTTGTGCTCCAACTGTTGTGCTCCAACTGTTGTGCTCCAGTGTTGTGCTCCAGTTGTTGTGCTCCAACTGTTGTGCTCCAGTTGTTGTGCTCCAACTGTTTGCTCCAGTTGTTGTGCTCCAACTGTTGTGCTCCAGTTGTGTGTGCTCCAACTGTTGTGCTCCAGTTGTTGTGCTCCAACTAAACACCCAGGGAGTGTCCTCTTATACTCCATATTTTGTGCTCTCTTCAATCACCATAAACACCATCAACACCACTGCTGCCCTCAACACCATCAACACCACTGCTGCCCTCAACACCATAACACCACTGCTGCCCTCAACACCATAAACACCACTGCTGCCCTCAACACCATAAACACCATCAACACCACTGCTGCCCTCAACACCATAAACACCATCAACACCACTGCTGCCCTCAACACCATAAACACCATCAACACCACTGCTGCCCTCAACACCATAAACACCATCAACACCACTGCTGCCCTCAACACCATAAACACCATCAACACCACTGCTGCCCTCAACACCATAAACACCACTGCTGCCTCAACACCATAATCACCATCAACACCACTGCTGCCCTCAACACCATAAACACCATCAACACCACTGCTGCCCTCAACACCATAATCACCATCAACACCACTGCTGCCCTCAACACCATAAACACCATCAACACCACTGCTGTCCTCAACACCATAAACACCATCAACACCACTGCTGCCCTCAACACCATAAACACCATCAACACCACTGCTGCCCTCAACACCATAAACACCATCAACCCACTGCTGTCCTCAACACCATAACACCATCAACACCACTGCTGCCCTCAACACCATAAACACCATCAACACCACTGCTGTCCTCAACACCATAAACACCATCAACACCACCATCACTATCATCTAAAGTAATCTTCCTTATTATGTTTAGATTCATAATATTATTAAATTGTGGCTTCAATTCTTGTCATGTTAGTAAGCCAAGAGAACCTGTTGGTTCAGGCAGTGTCTTGTGGTTCACTTCCTGCCCCTGAACCCTGGTTCTCCCTTGGTGTGGTTCTCCTGTCCCTTACCATGGTCGTGTGTACTAACCGTGGGCGTGGTGGTGGGCCTCCCGCAGACGACGTCACCGTCCTGCTGAGGGAGATCATGGCGGAGGCGCGGCAACTGACCGACGCGGAGAGATGTTCGCTGTTCCTGCTGGATCGGGAACAGAACCAGTTGGTGGCCAAGGTCTTCGACGGCGAGAGTAAGGAGGAGGTGAGTGGCTAGTGCAGGGGGGGGGTGGATAGAGGGAGGGAGGGAGATGTGAGAGTGTGTGTGGAGCGGGTTGGGAATGAGTTACGGGAGAGGGAGTGAGGTAGGAGAGAGCGAGGAGGATAGGATGGCAGGGAATGTGGTAGGGGCGGGGCGGGAGAGGATGATAGTAGCAGCAGTACACAAAGGCAGCTGGATGCGAAATCGTGTGAAATGTCAATAGTTGTGGATGGGATGGTTAGACAGCACCGGTCCCTGACTGGTCCCCTTGTGTGTGTGTGTGTGTGTGTGTTGTGGTGTGTGTGTGTGTGTGGTGTGTGTGGTGTTGTGTGTGTGTGTGCGCGCTAGAATGTCAGTTCCTGAGGCAAATCCCAATATTGCGTGTAATGATAGTGGATTACTGTATAGGAGGCACAACATGGCGGAGATGATGCCTGGCAGAGGGCGGCTGCTGCGGTAAAGTGAAGACCTTACCAGCCCAGAGGGCGTCCCAGGCTTGGTGGTAAACTACCATATTGAGAACCTCGTCTGGGAGAGGTAATTACTGCCCTTGATTAGCTTGGGCGGGGCCGGACGTGGAAGGGAGGGAGGGAGGGAGAGAAGACTGAGAATGAGGCCGAAAGAGAGGGATGGAAGAGAGCATATCTGAAGTATACTCCAGATACACCTCATTCTATTCCTCTCCTTCAGACTTTTTCCGCTCGTCCCTCTTCTCCTCGCCCTCACCCAAGGTACTAGACGCCAGCAACACAGCCGACAAGAGCTGTAGCGGCGGGTGAAGCGGAGGGAGATAGCTGAAAGGAAGAATAGATGGAGAAAGGGCCATAAAGTGGACACTCTAAGTGAGAAGCGAACAGGTGGAGCAGGAACCACCTGCTTGCTGGTGAGTGGAGAAGACCCGTAATGAGCCTCGCGGTGCAACTGGTTTGGCAGGCTTGTGAGGGGACCACATTAACTAACAAGGCAACAAACAGCCACTTAAGCCAACCAGCAAGCAGGGGAACAACAGTAAGGGAATGGAGCTGTCAGGAGAAAGCGCCAAGCCATTATCACTATATATCACTGGAAAGCGGTCAAGATAAGGATTAGGGATGAGACGGGGGGGGGGCAGGAATGGTGCCCAAACACTTGGACGGTCGGGGAATGAACGCTGACCTGTATGAAGCGAGCCCGTCGCTCTACCGTCCAGCCCAACCACTTTGGCTGTCTAGGTTTGTTTGGTTCTACTGGCTTGTTTGGTAAATAAAAAGAAACAATCAAGGGAACAGAGAGGCAAGTTGGGAACCAATCACGGGTCGTCTTAGAGTAATTGGCCTAACTAAAAGAGTTAGCAGCCGCTTGGCCTCGTAAATTCCAGGCGATAATTCCCTGAAACTAATCTTTGTACAGGTAGACACTAGTCAGGACAGTCAAGGTTTAGACGAGAGATTAGCGGCCGCTCTTGGCCAAGTTCTCACAAGACTCACGGCCATGTGTTTTTGTTCAGCGAGACTTTAATTTACTTTACAAAAGTTATCGGGTGAAGGTAGAGAGCCACAGCATGGTGAAGGGCAGGGAGAGTGGTGCGGGGCAGGGGGCCGGGTGTCAGGGGGCCGGGTGGCAGAGGGCCCGGTGTCAGGGGCCCGGGTGTCAGGGGGCCGGGTGTCATGGGGGCCGGGTGTCAGGGGGCCGGGTGTCAGGGGCCGGGTGTCAGGGGGCCGGGTGGCACGGGGCCGGGTGGCACGGGGCCGGGTGGCACGGGGCCGGGTGGCAGGGGGCGGGTGGCAGGGGGCCGGGTGGCAATTAAGAGACAGGGACGCAGATGGATGACTACTGCCCATTCAAGAATAATTTTCCACTCCAAATGTTTGCCGCATCTCTGATTAATNGTTGTTGTGCTCCAGCTGTTGTGCTCCAGTTGTTGTGCTCCAGCTGTTGTGCTCCAGCTGTTGTGCTCCAGCTGTTGTGCTCCAGTTGTTGTGCTCCAGTTGTTGTGCTCCAGTTGTTGTGCTCCAACTGTTGTGCTCCAGCTGTTGTGCTCCAGTTGTTGTGCTCCAACTGTTGTGCTCCAGTTGTTGTGCTCCAGTTGTTGTGCTCCAACTGTTGTGCTCCAGCTGTTGTGCTCCAGTTGTTGTGCTCCAGTTGTTGTGCTCCAGTTGTTGTGCTCCAGTTGTTGTGCTCCAACTGTTGTGCTCCAGCTGTTGTGCTCCAGTTGTTGTGCTCCAACTGTTGTGCTCCAGCTGTTGTGCTCCAGCTGTTGTGCTCCAACTGTTGTGCTCCAGCTGTTGTGCTCCAGTTGTTGTGCTCCAACTGTTGTGCTCCAGTTGTTGTGCTCCAGCTGTTGTGCTCCAGTTGTTGTGCTCCAACTGTTGTGCTCCACCTGTTGTGCTCCAACTGTTGTGCTCCAGCTGTTGTGCTCCAGTTGTTGTGCTCCAGTTGTTGTGCTCCAGTTGTTGTGCTCCAGTTGTTGTGCTCCAGTTGTTGTGCTCCAACTGTTGTGCTCCAACTGTTGTGCTCCAACTGTTGTGCTCCAGTTGTTGTGCTCCAGTTGTTGTGCTCCAACTGTTGTGCTCCAGTTGTTGTGCTCCAACTGTTGTGCTCCAACTGTTGTGCTCCAGTTGTTGTGCTCCAGTTGTTGTGCTCCAACTGTTGTGCTCCAGTTGTTGTGCTCCAGTTGTTGTGCTCCAACTGTTGTGCTCCAACTGTTGTGCTCCAACTGTTGTGCTCCAACTGTTGTGCTCCAACTGTTGTGCTCCAGTTGTTGTGCTCCAGTTGTTGTGCTCCAACTGTTGTGCTCCAGTTGTTGTGCTCCAGTTGTTGTGCTCCAACTGTTGTGCTCCAACTGTTGTGCTCCAGTGTTGTGCTCCAACTGTTGTGCTCCAGTTGTTGTGCTCCAACTGTTGTGCTCCAACTGTTGTGCTCCAACTGTTGTGCTCCAACTGTTGTGCTCCAGTTGTTGTGCTCCAGTTGTTGTGCTCCAACTGTTGTGCTCCAACTGTTGTGCTCCAGTTGTTGTGCTCCAGTTGTTGTGCTCCAACTGTTGTGCTCCAGTTGTTGTGCTCCAACTGTTGTGCTCCAGTTGTTGTGCTCCAACTGTTGTGCTCCAGTTGTTGTGCTCCAACTGTTGTGCTCCAGTTGTTGTGCTCCAACTAAACACCCAGGGAGTGTCCTCTTATACTCCATATTTTGTGCTCTCTTCAATCACCATAAACACCATCAACACCACTGCTGCCCTCAACACCATCAACACCACTGCTGCCCTCAACACCATAAACACCACTGCTGCCCTCAACACCATAAACACCACTGCTGCCCTCAACACCATAAACACCATCAACACCACTGCTGCCCTCAACACCATAAACACCATCAACACCACTGCTGCCCTCAACACCATAAACACCATCAACACCACTGCTGCCCTCAACACCATAAACACCATCAACACCACTGCTGCCCTCAACACCATAAACACCATCAACACCACTGCTGCCCTCAACACCATAAACACCACTGCTGCCCTCAACACCATAATCACCATCAACACCACTGCTGCCCTCAACACCATAAACACCATCAACACCACTGCTGCCCTCAACACCATAATCACCATCAACACCACTGCTGCCCTCAACACCATAAACACCATCAACACCACTGCTGTCCTCAACACCATAAACACCATCAACACCACTGCTGCCCTCAACACCATAAACACCATCAACACCACTGCTGCCCTCAACACCATAAACACCATCAACACCACTGCTGTCCTCAACACCATAAACACCATCAACACCACTGCTGCCCTCAACACCATAAACACCATCAACACCACTGCTGTCCTCAACACCATAAACACCATCAACACCACCATCACTATCATCTAAAGTAATCTTCCTTATTATGTTTAGATTCATAATATTATTAAATTGTGGCTTCAATTCTTGTCATGTTAGTAAGCCAAGAGAACCTGTTGGTTCAGGCAGTGTCTTGTGGTTCACTTCCTGCCCCTGAACCCTGGTTCTCCCTTGGTGTGGTTCTCCTGTCCCTTACCATGGTCGTGTGTACTAACCGTGGGCGTGGTGGTGGGCCTCCCGCAGACGACGTCACCGTCCTGCTGAGGGAGATCATGGCGGAGGCGCGGCAACTGACCGACGCGGAGAGATGTTCGCTGTTCCTGCTGGATCGGGAACAGAACCAGTTGGTGGCCAAGGTCTTCGACGGCGAGAGTAAGGAGGAGGTGAGTGGCTAGTGCAGGGGGGGGGGTGGATAGAGGGAGGGAGGGAGATGTGAGAGTGTGTGTGGAGCGGGTTGGGAATGAGTTACGGGAGAGGGAGTGAGGTAGGAGAGAGCGAGGAGGATAGGATGGCAGGGAATGTGGTAGGGGCGGGGCGGGAGAGGATGATAGTAGCAGCAGTACACAAAGGCAGCTGGATGCGAAATCGTGTGAAATGTCAATAGTTGTGGATGGGATGGTTAGACAGCACCGGTCCCTGACTGGTCCCCTTGTGTGTGTGTGTGTGTGTGTGTGTGTGTGTGTGTGTGTGTGTGTGTGTGTGTGTGTGTGTGTGTGTGCGCGCTAGAATGTCAGTTCCTGAGGCAAATCCCAATATTGCGTGTAATGATAGTGGATTACTGTATAGGAGGCACAACATGGCGGAGATGATGCCTGGCAGAGGGCGGCTGCTGCGGTAAAGTGAAGACCTTACCAGCGCCAGAGGGCGTCCCAGGCTTGGTGGTAAACTACCATGTTGAGAACCTCGTCTGGGAGAGGTAATTACTGCCCTTGATTAGCTTGGGCGGGGCCGGACGTGGAAGGGAGGGAGGGAGGGAGAGACGACTGAGAATGAGGCCGAAAGAGAGGGATGGAAGAGAGCATATCTGAAGTATACTCCAGATACACCTCATTCTATTCCTCTCCTTCAGACTTTTTCCGCTCGTCTCCTCTTCTCCTCGCCCTCACCCAAGGCCAGACGCCAGCAACACAGCCGACAAGAGCTGTAGGCGGCGGGTGAAGCGGAAGGAGATAGATGAAAGGAAGAATAGATGGAGAAAGGGCCATAAAGTGGACACTATAAGTGAGAAGCGAACTGGTGGAGCAGGAACCACCTGCTTGCTGGTGAGTGGAGAAGACCCGTAATGAGCCTCGCGGTGCAACTGGTTTGGCAGGCTTGTGAGGGGACCACATTAACTAACAAGGCAACAAACAGCCACTTAGATCCAACCAGCAAGCAGGGGAACAAGCAGGTAAGGGAATGGAGCTGTCAGGAGAAAGCGCCAAGCCATTATCACTATCACTGGAAAGCGGTCAAGATAAGGATTAGGGATGGGACGGGGGGGGGGGGGGCAGGAATGGTGCCCAAACACTTGGACGGTCGGGGAATGAACGCTGACCTGTATGAAGCGAGCCCGTCGCTCTACCGTCCAGCCCAACCACTTTGGCTGTCTAGGTTTGTTTGGTTCTACTGGCTTGTTTGGTAAATAAAAAGAAACAATCAAGGGAACAGAGAGGCAAGTTGGGAACCAAACAATCACGGGTCGTCTTAGAGTAATTGGCCTAACTAAAAGAGTTAGCAGCCGCTTGGCCTCGTAAATTCCAGGCGATAATTCCCTGAAACTAATCTTTGTACAGGTAGACACTAGTCAGGACAGTCAAGGTTTAGACGAGAGATTAGCGGCCGCTCTTGGCCAAGTTCTCACAAGACTCACGGTCATGTGTTTTTGTTCAGCGAGACTTTTAATTTACTTTACAAAAGTTATCAGGTGATGGTAGAGAGCCACAGCATGGTGAAGGGCAGGGAGAGTGGTGCGGGGCAGGGGGCCGGGTGTCAGGGGGCCGGGTGTCAGGGGGCCGGGTGTCAGGGGCCGGGTGTCAGGGGGCCGGGTGTCAGGGGGCCGGGTGTCAGGGGGCCGGGTGGCAGGGGGCCGGGTGGCAGGGGGCCGGGTGTCAGGGGCCGGGTGTCAGGGGGCCGGGTGTCAGGGGGCCGGGTGGCACGGGGCCGGGTGGCACGGGGCCGGGTGGCAATTAAGAGACAGGGACGCAGATGGATGACTACTGCCCATTCTAGAATATATTTTCCACTCCAAAATGTTTGCCGCATCTCTGATTAATGTGTGTGTGTGTGTGTGTGTGTGTGTGTGTGTGTGTGTGTGTGTGTGTGTGTGTGTGTGTGTGTGAGGGGGAGTGTAGATACACACGACAGGGAAATACACAGGAAATAGTAATTGAGAGAAAGAAGAGATGATAAAGGAGATAGGATAATAAAGATGAAGAGTTATAAAGAGAGACAGAGGAGAGGAATACAAAAGGTTGGAAGGGGGATGGGGGCGAAGGAGGGGAAGTGGAAGGGAGGGAGGGAGGGAGGGAGAGAGGGAGAAGGATTGGGTGGGATGGAAAGGAGGGTGGATGGGAGGGGAAGTACTATGAAGACAGGTGCTGGAAGTACCTGGTCAACTAACTAGTGTCTCCCGCCAGCAGTCGGTGGAGGAAGTACTGCTGCCACTTGCCGCCTGCATCCCAGGACTCGTCGTTTCGGGAAGTACTCTCTACTCGACAGTACTTGTCGCTAGTGCCTCCCTCAGTCACTGGCTTTACCCCCAATACACCGTCTCACTGAGTCACTCACTCACTTTCTGGCTTGTCTACGGAAGTACTCTATTGGATAGTGGCGGTACTTTCCACAGCGCTGTAGATGCTGGCGCACCCCTGCCTCTCCCTAACCGCTTGGGCTGGACGGTAGAGCGACGGTCTCGCTTCATGCAGGTCGGCGTTCAATCCCCGACCGCCCAAGTGGTTGGGCACCCATTCCTTTCCCCCCATCCCATCCCTAATCCTTATCCCGACCCCTTCCCAGTGCTATATAGTCGTAATGGCTTGGCGCTTTACCCCTGATAGTTCGCTCTCCTGCTTCTCCCTCCATCACCGCCACAATTTCCTGCTAGCTCACGTGTTTTTTTTTTTATTCAATTCCTTCGGGAACGTTTGTCTCGTGTTCATAAGAGATGAACGTTTGATGGTGAAGGAAGAGTGTGAACACTTGAGCACCGCATCCCGTAGTTGAGCGTTACTATAACAGGAGGTCACAGAGTTGTGTTCACCTGTGGCTGTGTATTGTGTTCCTTACTGACACCAGGTTGGTTAGCCTTATCCTCCTCCTCCCTCACTCTACTTCCTGCCTTCCTCCACTCAACTCTCCAGTGCTATCACGCAGCTCAACGCGCATGCGGAGAGTTGTCGCGCGCACACGCACGCACACACCTACACACATTNTACACCACTCCCTCCAACACTTACACCACCCCTTCCAACACTTACACCACTCCCTCCAACACTTACACCACCCCTTCCAACACTTACACCACTCCCTCCAACACTTACACCACCCCTTCCAACACTTACACCACTCCCTCCAACACTTACACACCCCTTCCAACACTTACACCACTCCCTCCAACACTTACACCACCCCTTCCAACACTTACACCACTCCCTCCAACACTTACACCACCCCTTCCAACACTTACACCACTCCCTCCAACACTTACACCACCCCTTCCAACACTTACACCACTCCCTCCAACACTTACACCACTCCCTCCAACACTTACACCACTCCCTCCAACACTTACACCACTCCCTCCAACACTTACACCACTCCCTCCAACACTTACACCACTCCCTCCAACACTTACACCACTCCCTCCAACACTTACACCACTCCCTCCAACACTTACACCACTCCCTCCAACACTTACACCACTCCCTCCAACACTTACAACACTCCCTCCAACACTTACACCACTCCCTCCAACACTTACAACACTCCCTCCAACGCTTCTCCAACGCTCCTCCAACACTCCCTCCAACACTCCCTCCAACACTGGCGAGTCCTCCCAGGTGGAGAAAACAAGTCAACATCTCCAGGGTCGAGAGTAGAGGCGAGGCCTCGCGGGTATTTATATACAAGCCTAAAATAAATTTGCTTTTGAAACCTGGTCTAAACTTTTGGTGTGGCAGTTTGTTTAATACTTTGTGTTTACGTACAAGAAAATAAATGCAAACACTCAATATTTGGTGAGAATCTTTGGCGTCTTATTATGGCAGTGGCTGGAAGCTCTAGATGTTAAATATATCACATGTTAAAGTCGTGTTTAGATTGATCATTTTGTATAATGGATGTATTTTCGTAATTTTGAATATTTTCAGAGTAGCTTATATGCATCTGGCACCCATTTTGAACCCCCTTACTGCGGTGGTGGGACGAAGGGGGGGGGGCGCTTTGGGGGATCTTTAACCAAAAAAATAAAATGAATGTACAGAATAAAGCAAAAATAATACTGGGATCTATTTCTTGAAGTGTTAGCAACAAGATGTGTCATATTCTTCTTCAGATTACTGAGTTAAAGTAACAACTTGTATGTACACATGTACTCACCTCGTAGACATGTGTGTACACACGTGTACATGGTTGTAGGGGCACTGGTGCTGGTGCAGGAGAGGGGGGGGGGAGGGAGCAGGGCGGCGTCAGGCATACCTGCAAGATCATGACGCAACCGTCATGCATAATATTGAAATGCAGCCGTTGCTCTCAATATTCCCTGGTGGCCATCCCCATCCCTCCTCCCTCCCGTTCATAGTGCCCCCCCCTCCCATCCTCCCCCCTTCATTGTGGCCCCCGCCCCTCCATCACCAACCACCCTCCACCAATACCTGGCTGAGCCCCGTCAAGTGTGATGGGCACTTAACACAAGATATAATGTTGGTGGAGAGGTTGGTGCCAAGAGCGGCGGTGGCTGTGGCGGCGTTGGTTGTGCCACAGCGGTGCCTCCTGGCTGTGGTTGACCTGCACCTGACGAGTTAGTGACGGTATCACCTCAAACTATGCCACTGGCCATGACATAGTTTGATGTACTGCAGTCATTTAAGTCGTATTAAACGTGGGCGTGGAGGCAGGCCACGGAGGGCGTGGAGGCAGGCCACGGAGGGCGTGGAGGCAGGCCACGGAGGGCGTGGAGGCAGGCCACGGAGGGCGTGGAGGCAGGCCACGGAGGGCGTGGAGGCAGGCCACGGAGGGCGTGGAGGCAGGCCACGGAGTGCGTGGAGGCAGGCCACGGAGGGCGTGGAGGCAGGCCAGGTGAGGCGCGGGGCCTCAATATCCCCAACTCATCCTCACAATGGAATTTTAATTTAGACTGAAGGCTCGACACGCTCCCGAGGCATTTTCTTATTACTGCGGGGCGCACACAGGTCCTCGTGGACGAGCCGACAACGTTCACAATTCGCAGTCCACGGATCCTGATTAGATTCCCAGCCGAGAAAGTGGGCAGTGGTTTTTCCACCTGATGCCTCTGTTCACCTAGCAGTAAATAAGTACCTGGGAGTTAGAAAGGCGGGGATCCAAGAGCTAATAGCTCGATTCTGCAGACACAAATAGTAAATACATGCTCCCTGTCCCTTGCCCTTGTAGGTGCCTCTCCGTCCCAGCGGGCCACCCGCCGCGCCGCCCGTGTAGTCAGTGTGTGAGCAAGGCCGGCTGATGGGCGGCGGCGGCGGCGGCGTGTGGAGGGAAGATGGGAAGATATTTACCTCGGTGTCCGTCACTCTGCCAGCTGGGAGCCCGTTAGTACACACGGCGTCGCCATGTTTGTCAACACCCTGGGTGTAGGCCGCCACCCTGGGGGGGGGGGTTAGTACACACGGCGTCGCCATGTTTGTCAACACCCTGGGTGTAGGCCGCCACCCTGGGGGGGGGGGTTAGTACACACGGCGTCGCCATGTTTGTCAACACCCTGGGTGTAGGCCGCCACCCTGGGGGGGGGGGGGTTTAGTACACACGGCGTCGCCATGTTTGTCAACACCCTGGGTGTAAGCCGCCACCCTGGGGGGGGTGGGTTAGTACACACGGCGTCGCCATGTTTGTCAACACCCTGGGTGTAGGCCGCCACCCTGGGGGGGGGGGTTAGTACACACGGCGTCGCCATGTTTGTCAACACCCTGGGTGTAGGCCGCCACCCTGGGGGGGGGGTTAGTACACACGGCGTCGCCATGTGTGTCAACACCCTGGGGGTGTAGACACCCAGGGTCCAGAGGGGGGGGGGCGTTTGACAAGTGTGTCTGGGCCGAGTGATGACAGTCGTGTGTGTAAATACATTCATTCATTCACCTCAACCACCAGCCATTAATGCATTAATGAGTTAACATTTGCATGTCATCTGGTGTTATCTCTGACCCAAGTACACCAGACACCTGCTACACTACACCGCACAAAACACTTGCAACACAAAGGTTAATATCCATCTGCAATGTGGACAATTCCAACCCTCAGGCGGCTTGATCATAGCACTGTCTTGGGCCGAAGGCATTTCACCGTGCCCCAGAACAGAGGGACGAGTCCCCCACCAGGAGCATAAGGCTCATATTACAGTGGTCTTGATGTGAGAGTGTCCTCCCACTGGCACTCTAGGTATAGCACTGTCTTGTCTCGGAGGCAAAGGGCCCACTGCCAATACACATTACTCAAGTCTGGACGTTAGTGAGCGGGCTATTAATGCTTCCCCTCTCTCCCCTCTTACCCTTCCCTCTCTCCCTCTCCCTTACCCCTCTCCTCTCCCCCTCCCACCAGGGGAGGCGTGTAGGGAGGTGGAAATGATGTAAATGGTACAGAGAGGAGGAGGAGGACAGTTATTGGGTTGTATTTAGTGGATGGTCGAGGGTGGGATGGTAGGTGGGTGGTGCAGGTGGGGCAGGCTCCAGTGGGTGGGTGCCGGCGAGCTTCATCTGGGCGGGGACATGATGAAGGCGTATATAATATCCACAATTAAATCAGTCAACGGTTAATAATAGTAATAATAATGACAATTCTGAGAATGACAATGACGCAAGTACAGAGCCGTGGTGGTGTACTCTGGGTAGAGAGTACCGTAGAGTGTGAGCTGGGCCAGGTACAGCAATGGTACAACAGTGGTACAGTGTAGCATAAAGAACCACTCCGGTACACCTGGCCACCAGACACACCTGGCTCCACCTGCCATAGTCTCTGGCACTCTCCACCAATCATAATTACCACAATATAATCTTGACAGGTGACATAATTGACGCAAGCAGCATTTAGAAGCGACCGTGAGTGATGACAACAGTCCATACTTAAATATTTACTGCGAACCATTGACCAGGGTGACGGCGCTTCCGGTGCCTTAGTGACCCGCGCCAAAGTATGATGGAAGCCTCCGACACTCCCTCATTGTGTTAACGGAGGGGGAGGGAGATACATGGAAACAATGGGGTTGAGCGGTGTTCAGAGTGAGGGAGGTAGGTGGCGGGGGTGTCCTGTGGGGGACTCCTGCTATGGTAGGGGAGTCGAACAGGGGACCCCTGATATGAGTCCTATAGGAGAACCCCCTCCCGCCTGTATAGTACGCGAGTCCTATTGAAGGTCTCTGCCATGGTGGAGAGATTCGTGGGCACCCCCGAAATTGTGTGGGGGAGGATTTCCTAGGGTAGAAAGGCGAGAGACGAGGGATTTTGCCAAGCGAAAGATTATATATATACTGTATATATATATATATAAAAAATAGATGACCCCTCCCTCCCCCCACTAACAAGCATCAGCTCCAGGCGGGGAAAGTTTTAATGAGCTTTAATACAAAGTGGTCGAGCTGGTGCCTACCAGCATGAGCTTAACAACGCCTTCCCTGCCACCGTCTGACACGCGCCTGACAGCTGAGTGGAGGAAATACCCCTACTGGTCGACACTGTCACCACT
>WNGS01004462.1:8405-23086 GCA_020271785.1 Procambarus virginalis
ACTAACTACTGACTCCACACACAATATATACATACGTAAGTATCACTAGGGAAATATGTTCAGAGTTTTCGTTATTCTTGCAGACAAATATATATATTGAATGGTCACACCATGATATATATGTTAGCCAGGCTGCTGCACCTCTGGCTCCGTCTTACAGCTAATAAAGGACTAGCTCTTGACAGCTTTTTAAGACCGAACTTTAAGAGTAGTCCTTAATGGAGAAGAATGAGTAATGCACTCAGCAGGTGCCAGCATGCCACAGGGTGGTGTGCTTGGCCCCTCTCACATAGAACGTCTATTTCAACGATCTAATTCACCTCGCTCCTGAAGCTTAAGCCTATGCTGATGACCGCATGCTAACCTTTACATTGGGAATGGAAGAAATGCCAACTGCTTCAAGACTCATCAATCACAAACGTTCAACAATTTCCACCTGAGGAATGAGATAACAGGTCACATATTCAGCTGACAAAACTCAGGCGATGATTATAACTAAACTGCATATTGCAAGTCAGACAGGCTTGCAACTGCGTGGCAAGAATCCACAGTTCAGAGACGAAACTGATGTATGGGGCAAGACGTGTGACTGTGCTCTCTGGCAGTGAAGAGCCGCGTGCTTAACAAGCCCAACAGTCAGCCAGGACACTTACAGCCCTTCAGTGCATGTCTCAGCTTCTAGACAGCAGTGGCTGCAAAATTTTATATGATTTAAAAATGGAAAAATCTATCAGACTGTTGGAGAAAGTGGGGAGCCGTGCAGGATGGCTCATCTCTGGTGTCTGGTGGCAACGGTCTGACCATCAGAGCCTGCAACACCGTCGTGACCTTGTTGGACTTACTGGTATGTACAAGGTCAACATTCTCAAAGTTCCGCACCTGGCCCAACTCCGTGGACAAGCAGTAGTTGGCACCCGTAGCACTAGGCTGTCAACCTTGAACAGTGTCATGGTGAAACTGTCTATCTCCAGAACATCACTCCATCAGCCATCATTCACTCCGAGACTGACTGGCATCTGGAACTTGTTGGCCCAACAGGATGATGCGCGGGAGATCAGGTCAACCAATCACGTGAAGGGCTCTGGCACACTGTTGGCTACTGGTTCATCCTCTTCCTTATATGACTGTTACTTTGATGTAAATAAAGATCAATCCATACAAATAAAGATAAAGATCAATCAATAAAAGAATGTAGAGGCAGCATCAGTTTTGACCGGAGTGGAACAACAACTCTTGCTTGCAGTTTCACCAGGTGCTTCTCTTGACAGCCTGAATAACCCCTAGTGTCTCTGTCTCTCTCTCTCTCTCTCTGTCTCTGTCTCTCTCTCTCCCTCCCTCCCTCCCTCCCTCTCGTCGAGAAAGAGAGAGAGATTAAATGTTGCCAAGAAAACAAACCAAACATCTGGCCAAGATGTCGGCCATGTTGCCCCCTCCTCCTCCCCCCCCCCGCCGCCCAGCGCCCCACACACCTCCCCCCACCCCCCTACCCCGCCCCCCCCACCCACACTTCACAATAACACCAAGTGTACACACAGCCGACCACTGCACCCGGGCTCTTGACCTCTTGACCCTACAATATAAAATTCCTCCACTGGCTGAGCGCCGCTATGAAGCAGCCACTATACTCGCGCCTCGCTATAGGCTGACACTGAAATATATCGCCAGGTATATTCCAAGGATTCCAAAGCGATGTTGATCCTTGCAAGCGCAATGCAATGCAGATCTTGAAAGCCTATAGTTGCAATACAACGTTGGTCAGAATGCCAGCCATCCCAGAACAGTGGCCCATTAGGAGGCCTGAAATTGCAACAACATACATATACTGACAACCCGAATTGCAATGCAAAGTAGGGGGTGGAGGCCGCGCTTGCAACAAGCGGCGTACTGTTGCAGGCTTGCAACGTGGCAAGACTGACACACACTGCAGCACTAGGTAAATCCTAGAGTCCAGGAGGCAGTCAACCTTGACAAGAGTCCAGGAGGCAGTCAACCATGACAAGAGTCCAGGAGGCAGTCAACCTTGACAAGAGTCCAGGAGGCAGTCAGCTACTGTCTAAAAGCGTCATTAACCAAAACACATATATTCACATATACGCACGAACACCCACATATACACGCACATATACAAAGCACACCCACATACCACGACATATACGCAAGCACACCCACATATACGCACAACACCCACATGCACGCACATATAAGCAAGCACACATACCGCCATGGTGGGCTTCATCTTGTAAACGCGTAAATGTAAATCCAAT
Organism: Procambarus virginalis; assembly: GCA_020271785.1. Classification (NCBI taxonomy): domain Eukaryota; kingdom Metazoa; phylum Arthropoda; class Malacostraca; order Decapoda; family Cambaridae; genus Procambarus; species Procambarus virginalis. The sequence continues at coordinate 10,670 of WNGS01004462.1, forward strand.
AATGTTGAACATTGGCGTGGTGTAGAGAGGTGCCAGGGAGCCCCAGTGGTGCTTGGCACTCCTCTCCTCCACTCTCTTAGGCTGGCCGCTCTGTGTTCATGTGTCCAGAACTGAACTCTATATGAACACTCTTTAGGCTTTCAAATAGGCGCGTGTTTTTATATACCTACTATATAGATGCCACCCCTGTGACAGGTAAAAACATGCGTTTTTGAAAAACAGCGCCATCTGTTACACATAATAGCAACATGCATGCTATACTAAATATGTCACGAATTCCATTTGAATGTTTCCGATTGTATTGAAAAATTTTATTTTCATAAATTTCGAATTATTTTATTTTTTTATTGAATTATTTTGTGTGACATTGTGTTGGAATTGAGCTGTGTTGTTTACCATACCATTAATTTTGTATGTATAAGTATAGATGCCACACCTGTGACAGGTAAAACTATGCTTTTCTTGAAAAACAGCGCCATCTATTGCATGTAAGAGCAACACACATGCTGTACTAAATATGTTACAACTCTATTTCAATGTTTCTGGTTGCATTGATAAATTGAATTTTCATATATTTTTATTTATTTTCATTTTGATTTAATTATTTTGTGTGAATTGCGTTGGAATTGAGCTGTGTTGTTTACCATACATTTCATGAGTATAGTTTATTTTTTTTCATATTTTCATTTCATTTTTAACTGTTTTTCTTATACTTCAGTGATGGGAACATCAGATCACTTGATGTTCCCAATTTTCTGATGGGAACATCAGACCATTTGGAAGGCATCGGACGAGGGAGTGGGGAATGGTGGGGAGGACTGGGGGACAAAGAAGGTTGCTGAGCCACAGCAACGCGTGGCCGGGTACCGCTAGTATATGAGTGAGGTGAGTGAGTGTGTTACTCAGGTGAGTGTACTCACCACTCTCCAGGCCGGGCTGAATAACGTAGGCGTCGTCCTGCACCCACGCCACCACCTTCACGAACTCTCTCACGAACGGCGGGATCCTACAGCTGTGTGGGGGAGAGAACGTGAGTCATTACCCACCCTGGGTGTAGGGTGAGTCATTACCCACCCTGGGTGTAGGGTGAGTCATTACCCACCCTGGGTGTAGGGTGAGTCATTACCCACCCTGGGTGTAGGGTGAGTCATTACCCACCCTGGGTGTAGGGTGAGTCATTACCCACCCTGGGTGTAGGGTGAGTCATTACCCACCCTGGGTGTAGGGTGAGTCATTACCCACCCTGGGTGTAGGGTGAGTCATTACCCACCCTGGGTGTAGGGTGAGTCATTACCCACCCTGGGTGTAGGGTGAGTCATTACCCACCCTGGGTGTAGGGTGAGTCATTACCCACCCTGGGTGTAGGGTGAGTCATTATCCACCCCTGGGTGTAGGGTGAGTCATTACCCACCCTGGGTGTAGGGTGAGTCATTACCCACCCCTGGGTGTAGGGTGAGTCATTACCCACCCTGGGTGTAGGGTGAGTCATTACCCACCCTGGGTGTAGGGTGAGTCATTACCCACCCCTGGGTGTTGGGTGAGTCATTACCCACCCCTGGGTGTAGGGTGAGTCATTATCCACCCCTGGGTGTAGGGTGAGTCATTACCCACCCTGGGTGTAGGGTGAGTCATTACCCACCCCTGGGTGTAGGGTGAGTCATTACCCACCCTGGGTGTAGGGTGAGTCATTATCCCCCCAGGGTGTAGGGTGAGTCATTACCCACCCTGGGTGTAGGGTGAGTCATTACCCACCCTGGGTGTAGGGTGAGTCATTACCCACCCTGGGTGTAGGGTGAGTCATTACCCACCCTGGGTGTAGGGTGAGTCATTACCCACCCCTGGGTGTAGGGTGAGTCATTATCCCCCCAGGGTGTAGGGTGAGTCATTACCCACCCTGGGTGTAGGGTGAGTCATTACCCACCCCTGGGTGTAGGGTGAGTCATTATCCCCCCTGGGTGTAGGGTGAGTAATTACCCCCCTGAGTGTAGGGTGAGTCATTACCCACCCTGGGTGTAGGGTGAGTCATTACCCACCCTGGGTGTAGGGTGAGTCATTACCCTCCTGAGTGTAGGGTGAGTCATTACCCACCCTGGGTGTAGGGTGAGTCATTATCCCCCTGGGTGTAGGGTGAGTCATTACCCACCCTGGGTGTAGGGTGAGTCATTACCCTCCTGAGTGTAGGGTGAGTAATTACCCACCCTGGGTGTAGGGTGAGTCATTACCCACCCTGGGTGTAGGGTGAGTCATTACCCACCCTGGGTGTAGGGTGAGTCATTACCCACCCCTGGGTGTAGGGTGAGTCATTACCCACCCTGGGTGTAGGGTGAGTCATTACCCTCCTGAGTGTAGGGTGAGTCATTACCCACCCCTGGGTGTAGGGTGAGTCATTACCCACCCTGGGTGTAGGGTGAGTCATTACCCACCCTGGGTGTAGGGTGAGTCATTACCCACCCTGGGTGTAGGGTGAGTAATTACCCCCCTGGGTGAGGGTGAGTCATTACCCACCCCTGGGTGTAGGGTGAGTCATTACCCACCCCTGGGTGTAGGGTGAGTCATTATCCCCCCTGGGTGTAGGGTGAGTAATTACCCCCCCTGGGTGTTGGGTGAGTCATTATCCACCCTGGGTGTAGGGTGAGTCATTACCCACCCCTGGGTGTAGGGAGTCATTATCCCCCAAGGTGTAGGGTGAGTCATTATCCCCCTGGGTGTAGGGTGAGTAATTACCCCCCTGGGTGTAGGGTGAGTCATTACCCACCCCTGGGTGTAGGGTGAGTCATTATCCCCCCTGGGTGTAGGGTGAGTAATTACCCACCCCTGGGTGTAGTGTGAGTCATTACCCACCCTGGGTGTAGGGTGAGTAATTACCCACCCTGGGTGTAGGGTGAGTAATTACCCACCCTGGGTGTAGGGTGAGTCATTATCCCCCCTGGGTGTAGGGTGAGTAATTACCCACCCCTGGGTGTAGGGTGAGTAATTACCCACCCCTGGGTGTAGGGTGAGTAATTACCCACCCCTGGGTGTAGGGTGAGTCATTATCCCCCCTGGGTGTAGGGTGAGTCATTACCCCCCCTGGGTGTAGGGTGAGTCATTACCCACCCTGGGTGTAGGGTGAGTAATTACCCTCCTGAGTGTAGGGTGAGTCATTACCCACCCTGGGTGTAGGGTGAGTCATTACCCACCCTGGGTGTAGGGTGAGTCATTACCCACCCTGGGTGTAGGGTGAGTCATTACCCTCCCTGGGTGTAGGGTGAGTCATTACCCACCCTGGGTGTAGGGTGAGTCATTACCCACCCTGGGTGAAGGGTGAGTCATTACCCACCCTGGGTGTAGGGTGAGTCATTACCCACCCTGGGTGTAGGGTGAGTCATTCCCCCCCTGGGTGTAGGGTGAGTCATTACCACCCCTGGGTGAAGGGTGAGTCATTACCCACCCCTGGGTGTAGGGTAAGTCATTACCCCCCAAGGTGTAGGGTGAGTCATTATCCCCCTGGGTGTAGGGTGAGTCATTACCCCCCTGGGTGTAGGGTGAGTCATTACCCACCCTGGGTGTAGGGTGAGTCATTACCCACCCTGGGTGTAGGGTGAGTCATTACCCACCCTGGGTGTAGGGTGAGTCATTACCCACCCTGGGTGTAGGGTGAGTCATTACCCACCCTGGGTGTAGGGTGAGTCAATACCCACCCTGGGTGTAGGGTGAGTAATTACCCCCCTGGGTGTAGGGTGAGTCATTACCCACCCTGGGTGTAGGGTGAGTCATTACCCACCCTGGGTGTAGGGTGAGTCATTACCCACCCTGGGTGTAGGGTGAGTCATTACCCACCCTGGGTGTAGGGTGAGTCATTACCCACCCTGGGTGTAGGGTGAGTCATTACCCACCCTGGGTGTAGGGTGAGTCATTACCCACCCTGGGTGTAGGGTGAGTCAATACCCACCCTGGGTGTAGGGTGAGTCATTACCCACCCTGGGTGTAGGGTGAGTCATTACCCACCCTGGGTGTAGGGTGAGTCAATACCCACCCTGGGTGTAGGGTGAGTCATTACCCACCCTGGGTGTAGGGTGAGTCATTACCCACCCTGGGTGTAGGGTGAGTCATTACCCACCCTGGGTGTAGGGTGAGTCATTACCACCCTGGGTGAAGGGTGAGTCATTACCCCCCCTGGGTGAAGGGTGAGTCATTACCCACCTTGGGTGTAGGGTGAGTCATTACCCACCCTGGGTGTAGGGTGAGTCATTACCCCCCTGGTGAAGGGTGATAATGACCCAGTAAACCTGACCACCTCCCCCTGTAAACCACGACCACCGCCCCCTGTAACCACGACCTCCGCCCCCTGTAAACCACGACCACCGCCCCCTGTAACCCACGACCTCCGCCCCCTGTAAACCACGACCTCCGCCCCCTGTAAACCACGACCACCGCCCCCTGTAACCCACGACCTCCGCCCCCTGTAAACCACGACCACCGCCCCCTGTAAACCACGACCACCGCCCCCTGTAAACCACGACCACCGCCCCCTGTAAACCACGACCTCCGCCCCCTGTAAACCACGACCTCCGCCCCCTGTAACCCACGACCTCCGCCCCCTGTAAACCACGACCTCGGCCCCCTGTAAACCACGACCACCGCCCCTGTAAACCACGACCTCCGCCCACTGTAAACCACGACCTCCGCCCCCTGTAACCCACGACCTCCGCCCCCTGTAAACCACGACCTCCGCCCCCTGTAAACCACGACCTCCGCCCCCTGTAAACCACGACCTCCGCCCCCTGTAAACCACAACACGGAAGCTTCTCGTACAGTGGATCTTCAGAAATGTAATTAACTCCAGGTGCGTGGCTGCCATAGTCCGTGTCCAGGTGTGGACACGGACCAGGGGAGGGCTGCCATAGTTCGTGTCCAGGTGTGGACACGGACCAGGGGAGGGCTGCCATAGTCCGTGTCCAGGGGTGGACACGGACCAGGGGAGGGCTGCCATAGTCCGTGACCAGGTGTGGACACGGACCAGGGGAGGGCTGCCATAGTCCGTGTCCAGGTGTGGACACGGACCAGGGGAGGGCTGCCATAGTCCGTGTCCAGGTGTGGACACGGACCAGGGGAGGGCTGCCATAGTCCGTGTCCAGGGGCGGACACGGACCAGGGGAGGGCTGCCATAGTCCGTGACCAGGTGTGGACACGGACCAGGGGAGGGCTGCCATAGTCCGTGTCCAGGTGTGGACACGGACCAGGGGAGGGCTGCCATAGTCCGTGTCCAGGGGTGGACACGGACCAGGGGAGGGCTGCCATACCCCGTGTCCAGGGGTGGACACGGACCAGGGGAGGGCTGCCATAGTCCGTGTCCAGGTGGGACACGGACCAGGGGAGGGCTGCCATAGTCCGTGTCCAGGTGTGGACACGGACCAGGGGAGGGCTGCCATAGTCCGTGTCCAGGGGTGGACACGGACCAGGGGAGGGCTGCCATAGTCCGTGTCCAGGGGCGGACACGGACCAGGGGAGGGCTGCCATAGTCCGTGTCCAGGTGTGGACACGGACCAGGGGAGGGCTGCCATAGTCCGTGTCCAGGGGCGGACACGGACCAGGGGAGGGCTGCCATAGTCCGTGTCCAGGGGTGGACACGGACCAGGGGAGGGCTGCCATAGTCCGTGTCCAGGTGTGGACACGGACCAGGGGAGGGCTGCCATAGTCCGTGTCCAGGGGCGGACACGGACCAGGGGAGGGCTGCCATAGTCCGTGTCCAGGGGTGGACACGGTCCAGGGGAGGGCTGCCATAGTCCGTGACCAGGTGTGGACACGGACCAGGGGAGGGCTGCCATAGTCCGTGTCCAGGTGTGGACACGGACCAGGGGAGGGCTGCCATAGTCCGTGTCCAGGTGTGGACACGGACCAGGGGAGGGCTGCCATAGTCCGTGTCCAGGGGCGGACACGGACCAGGGGAGGGCTGCCATAGTCCGTGACCAGGTGTGGACACGGACCAGGGGAGGGCTGCCATAGTCCGTGTCCAGGTGTGGACACGGACCAGGGGAGGGCTGCCATAGTCCGTGTCCAGGGGTGGACACGGACCAGGGGAGGGCTGCCATACCCCGTGTCCAGGGGTGGACACGGACCAGGGGAGGGCTGCCATAGTCCGTGTCCAGGTGTGGACACGGACCAGGGGAGGGCTGCCATAGTCCGTGTCCAGGTGTGGACACGGACCAGGGGAGGGCTGCCATAGTCCGTGTCCAGGGGTGGACACGGACCAGGGGAGGGCTGCCATAGTCCGTGTCCAGGGGCGGACACGGACCAGGGGAGGGCTGCCATAGTCCGTGTCCAGGTGTGGACACGGACCAGGGGAGGGCTGCCATAGTCCGTGTCCAGGGGCGGACACGGACCAGGGGAGGGCTGCCATAGTCCGTGTCCAGGGGTGGACACGGACCAGGGGAGGGCTGCCATAGTCCGTGTCCAGGTGTGGACACGGACCAGGGAGGGCTGCCATAGTCCGTGTCCAGGGGCGGACACGGACCAGGGGAGGGCTGCCATAGTCCGTGTCCAGGTGTGGACACGGACCAGGGGAGGGCTGCCATAGTCCGTGTCCAGGTGTGGACACGGACCAGGGGAGGGCTGCCATAGTCCGTGTCCAGGTGTGGACACGGACCAGGGGAGGGCTGCCATAGTCCGTGACCAGAGGTGGACACGGACCAGGGGAGGGCTGCCATAGTCCGTGACCAGGGGTGGACACGGACCAGGGGAGGGCTGCCATACCCCGTGTCCAGGGGTGGACACGGACCAGGGGAGGGCTGCCATACCCCGTGTCCAGGGGTGGACACGGACCAGGGGAGGGCTGCCATACCCCGTGACCAGGGGTGGACACGGGGTATGGCAGAAGTATCAAGTGGGTACGCTTGAGGTACCCACTAGAGCCACCCTAAGTGGCCCTGAGGGTAAGTGGAGGTTCGAACCCCCGCCATTGTGTACCCAACGAGAAAAGTTGCACAGATATCCCCCGGGGGGCGTGAGGCTCCCCCAGGAGGCCCAGTGACGTCTCCCCCTGGCCACCGTCCTCCCCAGCACACACCTGCCCCAGGAAGCCCAGTGTTGTCTCCCCCTGGCCACCGTCCTCCCCAGCACACACCTGCCCCAGGAGGCCCAGTGTTGTCTCCCCCTGGCCACCGTCCTCCCCAGCACACACCTGCCCCAGGAGGCCCAGTGTTGTCTCCCCCTGGCCACCGTCCTCCCCAGCACACACCTGCCCCAGGAGGCCCAGTGTTGTCTCCCCCTGGCCACCGTCCTCCCCAGCACACACCTGCCCCAGGAGGCCCAGTGTTGTCTCCCCCTGGCCACCGTCCACCCCAGCACACACCTGCCCCAGGAGGCCCAGTGTTGTCTCCCCCTGGCCACCGTCCTCCCCAGCACACACCTGCCCCAGGAGGCCCAGTGTTGTCTCCCCCTGGCCACCGTCCTCCCCAGCACACACCTGCCCCAGGAGGCCCAGTGTTGCCTCCCCCTGGCCACCGTCCACCCCAGCACACACCTGCCCCAGGAGGCCCAGTGTTGTCTCCCCCTGGCCACCGTCCTCCCCAGCACACACCGTCCCCAGGAGGCCCAGTGTTGTCTCCCCCTGGCCACCGTCCTCCCCAGCACACACCTGCCCCAGAGGCACAGTGTTGTCTCCCCCTGGCCACCGTCCTCCCCAGCACACACCTGCCCCAGAGGCACAGTGTTGTCTCCCCCTGGCCACCGTCCTCCTCAGCACACACCTGCCCCAGAGGCACAGGGGCGAGGCAGGGGAGAGTGGGGAACCTGCCAGCAAAGGTGTTCCTGTGTACCCTAAGGTGTTCCTGTGTACCCTAAGGTGGTCTTGTGTACCTTAAGGTGTTCCTGTGTACCTTAAGGTGTTGCTGTGTACCTTAAGGTGTTCCTGTGTACCTTAAGGTGTTCCTGTGTACCTTAAGGTGGTCCTGTGTACCTTAAAGTGTTCCTGTGTACCTTAAGGTGTTGCTGTGTACCTTAAGGTGTTCCTGTGTACCTTAAGGTGTTCCTGTGTACCTTAAGGTGTTGCTGTGTACCTTAAGGTGTTCCTGTGTACCTTAAGGTGGTCCTGTGTACCTTAAGGTGTTCCTGTGTACCTTAAGGTGGTCCTGTGTACCTTAAGGTGTTGCTGTGTACCTTAAGGTGTTGCTGTGTACCTTAGGTGTTGCTGTGTACCTTAAGGTGTTGCTGTGTACCTTAAGGTGGTCCTGTGTACCTTAAGGTGTTGCTGTGTACCTTAAGGTGTTGCTGTGTACCTTAAGGTGTTGCTGTGTACCTTAAAGTGTTGCTGTGTACCTAAGGTGTTGCTGTGTACCTTAAGGTGGTCCTGTGTACCTTAAGGTGTTGCTGTGTACCTTAAGGTGTTGCTGTGTACCTTAAGGTGGTCCTGTGTACCTTAAGGTGTTGCTGTGTACCTTAAGGTGGTCCTGTGTACCTTAAGGTGTTGCTGTGTACCTTAAGGTGTTGCTGTGTACCTTAAGGTGGTCCTGTGTACCTTAAGGTGTTGCTGTGTACCTTAAGGTGGTCCTGTGTACCTTAAGGTGTTGCTGTGTACCTTAAGGTGTTGCTGTGTACCTTAAGGTGTTGCTGTGTACCTTAAGGTGTTGCTGTGTACCTTAAGGTGTTGCTGTGTACCTTAAGGTGTTGCTGTGTACCTTAAGGTGTTGCTGTGTACCTTAAGGTGTTCCTGTGTACCTTAAGGTGTTGCTGTGTACCTTAAGGTGTTGCTGTGTACCTTAAGGTGTTGCTGTGTACCTTAAGGTGTTCCTGTGTACCTTAAGGTAGTCCTGTGTACCTTAAGGTGGTCCTGTGTACCTTAAGGTGGTCCTGTGTACCTTAAGGTGGTCCTGTGTACCTTAAGGTGGTCCTGTGTACCTTAAGGTGGTCCTGTGTACCTTAAGGTGGTCCTGTGTACCTTAAAGTGTTGCTGTGTACCTTAAGGTGGTCCTGTGTACCTTAAGGTGGTCCTGTGTACCTTAAGGTGGTCCTGTGTACCTTAAAGTGTTGCTGTGTACCTTAAGGTGGTCCTGTGTACCTTAAGGTGTTGCTGTGTACCTTAAGGTGGTCCTGTGTACCTTAAGGTGGTCCTGTGTACCTTAAGGTGGTCCTGTGTACCTTAAGGTGTTCCTGTGTACCTTAAGGTGGTCCTGTGTACTTAAGGTGTTCCTGTGTACCTTAAGGTGTTCCTGTGTCCCTTAGTGTACCAGATATGTGTGAACACAAACAAGGAGAGAGGGAAGGAAACAGGACTAATATAACAAGACACAGAGATCTAAACTACCCCCACATCAGCAGGAAGATGACTGTCAACCACCAGGTTATAACATGACACAGAGAGCTAAACTACCCCCCACATCAGCAGGAAGATGACTGTCAACCACCAGGTTATCACACTTCAAAACAAGGGAGGTAGAACACACGGAGAACGATAAGGAAGTATGCGAGGAACTTAACGGAAACTTCCTGGAAGTATTCAAACTGGAACCACATTTACCAGTAGGGTTTAGAGCCCAATCGGAGCAGGCACCGCCGCAGGGAAGCCTCTGAGAGTGTGTGACCGAGGTCGTGGAGCCTGACAACATATCGCCATGGGTACTAAAGGAGGCAGCTGAAGCATTGTGCAACCCTCTTGCCATAATATTTACTTCTGGTCTAAAACGGGAGGGCTGCCTAACTGTTGCAAATGTTTAACGTTGTTCCCATCTACAAGGAAGGGGGGGGGGGACACAGTAAACTACAGACCCGTGTCACTAACAAGTATCCCCTTACAAGTTCTTTAGATCCGGAACAAGCTAGTAGAACAGTTAGGAGAGATAAGTTTTGTCTCATGACCCAACCACTTGGGGTGGACGGTAGAGCGACGGTCTCTCTTCCAGCAGGTCGGCGTTCAATCCCTGACGGTACATGTGGTTGGGCACCATTCCTTCCCCACCGTCCCATCCCAAATCCTTATCTGACCCCTTCCCAGTGCTATATAGTAGTAATGGCTTGGTGCTTCCCCCTGATAGTTCCTCTCAAGACACAAGCACGGTTTTAGTCAAGGAAAATGTTGTATGACAACTTGCTCAAGTTCAACAGTAAGAGAGAGAGAGAGAGAGAGAGAGAGAGAGAGAGAGAGAGAGAGAGAGAGAGAGAGAGAGGAGAGAGAGAGAGAGAGAGAGAAGGATAGGCAGACTGCATATTCCTCGACTGATAGAAGGCATTCGACACAGTTCTGCCCAAGCGACTGCTAGACCAGGCTAGTCACCCTATTACACCAAGCAGGCTGGTGTAATAGGGTGTGAGAGTACCTCTCAGGATGGCAGCAGAGGGTCACAGTGAGGTACACAAGTATCTACAAATATTAACCCCATACAGACAAACTATAATCCTCCAGCAACAGAAAAAATGAAAGTAAGCAGAGTGCGGCCAGCGGGCGGTAAGTCACCCCCCGCCCCGCTGACTCTCCTCCCGGGGCTCCAGTAACTCTCCAGGTGTTAATGAAGACTTCTTGACACCTTGTGAGTGCTGGAGCCAAGACTTGTACCACACGGCCCCTCTCACGACTCTTAACCACCTGTTTGTTCTCGTTAGTGGTCCTGGTATTGTTATTGTGACCCCCTACACACACCCCAGGTCACGTGACCCCTACACCACACCCCAGGTCACGTGACCCCTACACCACACACCCCAGGTCACGTGACACATACACCACACACCCCAGGTCACGTGACCACTACACCACACACCCCAGGTCACGTGACCCCTACACCACACCCCAGGTCACGTGACCCCTACACACACCCCAGGTCACGTGACCCCCTACACACCCCCCAGGTCACGTGACCCCTACACACACCCCAGGTCACGTGACCCCTACACACACCCCAGGTCACGTTGTAACACTGTAAAGGTGTTTGGTTTATTTTTATTTAATACATACATGGAGATATATGAGTCACAGACAAGGATTTTGACAGACGCCAACTTGTCTGGCCTGGATCTCACACCTCTAGTGTTAATTGACAACCAAGTGACCTGAGGTCAGCCAGGCGAATCTCACCTGGCTCTCGCTAATCTTATAATTGAGCCTGGTAGCCTTCAAACATGCCGACGTTTAAGGAGTGGCTTGGTAGAGTGCCGGAGGCTATCTACTTGTGGGCGGAGTTAACTACTAGGTCTCCCAATATATACTCGGGGAGCTATCGATTCAATCAGGAGAAGGACAGAAGAAGCAGAGGAATAGACAGAAAAACAGCCAGCAGCGGCCACCCGTCCACACAGGCGGTCAGCCGGTGGGGCGGGACAGTCTCTGTCAACTACAGACCTCCCCCCTCTCTATTCCACGGAAACTCCAGACACTTGGTGAGTTGAACATTAAGGTGACTTAGTCGTGTTTTCAAGTGTTGTGTGATGATCAGGGGCAGTCGAGTTGTAGGGTTCTCGAATTCTTGGATGATGACTCACTTTGAATATTAACATTTTAATTGAATTGCTTAAATTGATATTTACCATATGAAATATAAGTGAATTTATACATTTAACTGGTCTTAACTTTGTTCCCTAGAGATTTTGGAGTTGAGATAAGAAAGTCTCTGCGGTTACTGGTTCATGAAATTAATGAGTACATGTTTAGAGTTGAAACATGGTAATAACATCTTTTGGTACAGACAAGTTCCATTCCTTGTCTTGTATGTAAATGATCTAGAATGGATGGTGGCAGCATCTTCTATTTTCTATCTTCTATTTTCTACTTCTATCTTCTATTTTCTACTTCTACTATCTATTTACTATATTTCATCTTCTACTATCTACTCTACTATCATTTTCTACTTCTACTATCTACTTCTACCTATCTACCCTTCTACCTCGTCTACTTCTCCTACTCACTTCTTACTTACTAATAATTCCATTCACCCCCCCCCCCGTTACAACGTGACACCTACACACACCCCAGGTCACGTGACCCCTTACACCACACACCCCAGGTCACGTGACGCCTACACACCCCAGGTCACGTGACGCCTACACACACCCCAGGTCACGTGACGCCTACACACACCCCAGGTCACGTGACGCCTACACACACCCCAGGTCACGTGACGCCTACACACACCCCAGGTCACGTGACACCTACACACACCCCAGGTCACGTGACACCTACACCACACACCCCAGGTCACGTGACCCCCTACACACACACCCCCAGGTCACGTGACCCCTACACACACCCCAGGTCACGTGACGCCTACACACACCCAGGTCACGTGACGCCTACACACACCCCAGGTCACGTGACGCCTACACACACCCCAGGTCACGTGACACCTACAACACCCCAGGTCACGTGACACCACACCACACACCCCAGGTCACGTGACCCCCTACACCACACACCCCAGGTCACGTGACACCTACACCACACACCCAGGTCACGTG
>WNGS01004463.1:0-16840 GCA_020271785.1 Procambarus virginalis
GGTCCCTGGAGACCCACCACACCAGGGTGGGTCCCAGGAGACCCACCACACCAGGGCTGGGTCCCAGGAGACCCACCACACCAGGCCTGGGTCCCAGGAGACCCACCACACCAGGGCTGGGTCCCAGGAACTCACCACACCAGGGCTGGGTCCCAGGAGACCCACCACACCAGGGCTGGGTCTCCAGGAGACCCCCACACCAGGGCTGGGTCCCAGGAGACCCACCACACCAGGGGTGGGTCCCAGGAGACCCACCACACCAGGGCTGGGTCCCTGGAGACCCACCACACCAGGGGTGGGTCCCTGGAGACCCACCACACCAGGGCTGGGTCCCTGGAGACCCACCACACCAGGGCTGGGTCCCAGGAGACCCACCACAGCAGGGCTGGTCCCAGGAGACCCACCACAGCAGGGCTGGGTCCCAGGAGACCCACCACACCAGGGCTGGGTCCCAGGAGACCCACCACACCAGGGCTGGGTCCCAGGAGACCCACCACACCAGGGCTGGTCCCAGGAGACCCACCACACCAGGGGTGGGTCCCAGGAGACCCACCACACCAGGGCTGGGTCCCAGGAGACCCACCACACCAGGGCTGGGTCCCAGGAGACCCACCACACCAGGGCTGGGTCCCTGGAGACCCACCACACCCAGGGCTGGGTCCCAGGAGACCCACCACACAGGGCTGGGTCCCAGGAGACCCACCACACCAGGCCTGGGTCCCAGGAGACCCACCACACCAGGGCTGGGTCCCAGGAGACCCCCACACCAGGGCTGGGTCCCAGAGACCCACCACACCAGGGCTGGGTCCCAGGAGACCCACCACACCAGGGCTGGGTCCCAGAGACACCACGGAAGTTTAAACATGTTAAAATTGTTTGCTCCCGCAACATTGTGATGTCACTGGGAAGTTAACGAGGAGTGTCCAGCAGTACGGGAGGCGGGAAGTTAACAAGGAGTGTCCAGCAGTATGGAGGCGGGAAGTTAACAGGAGTGTCCAGCAGTATGGGAGGCGGGAAGTTAACAAGGAGTGTCCAGCAGTATGGGAGGCGGGAAGTTAACAAGGAGTGTCCAGCAGTATGGGAGGCGTGGTATAAGGGTGTCGATGCCTGAGTGAACAGCAGCCATTACGGTAACGAAGAGGGCGGGCGGCATCAGCAGTCACCAGACGGATCTTGATTAACCAATATAAAGGTTCCCATTCTTGTGGTAATTATTCTTGAAAACTGTGGTGGAAATAGTTCGTGTATGTGTTGGTTAGTATTCTGTACATGTCTGTCTGTCTGTCTACATTGCTGTCTCATGTTGAGGTTGTGCAAATAGTTATAACTATACAATAATTATTTTATTATTATCCTTCATCATGCTAGATATATAGTATAAGTTTTGCCACTATATGTCTAAAAGTTATAATGTTAAAGTAAAAGTATATTGAATATTTGCTGCTGTGCACCTGTTGACTACAGCCACAGCTTCTACACCTCAGTGTTGGGGCCGTGTAGTGGAGGAGGTCCTTGTGTCACCCTCCAGGACTGTTGGTCCCCGTGAAGGTGCTCTCACACCCTGTATACATCCCTTCACACATCCTTCTACTAACTTTACTCTTTCTACCCTTACTCTGGGAGAGTAGAAATAGCCTAAACTCCTATATTTTTGAGATGTATCTAATGTCTCTACAGACGTACGTGAACTTGTACCCTTACTCCCACACTGCCCTACCACCTGCTCAGCACTCTGCCTCCTTCCCCACACTACCCCCACTAACACTCCTCCACCCCCACACTCTACGGGCACACAGATTCACTACAAACGACAAGGAAGTGTTCGAAGAACTGAATAAGAAATTCCAGGAGGTCTTTACATTAGAGTAAGGAGAAGTTTCAAAGATAAGAGAGGAATAGTTAACCAGGCACCACTAGACGAGTGTGTGATTACCAGTGGGGGATGTAAGGAAGCTTTTTCTAGAGTTGGATATGATAAAGGCTATAAGCCGGATGGAATCTCATCATGGATACTAAAGGAGGACCAGAAGCACTGTGCCTGCCAAAAATTTGTTAGACGGCAGATGTAGTCCCGATATACAAGAAAGGGGATAGACAGGAGGCACTGAACTACAGGCCAATGTCCCTAACTTGGATAACATGCAAGTTGGAGAAGATTGTGCGAAGAAAGCTAGTGGAACATCTGGAGCGAAAGAACTTTGTGATAACATCAACATGGGTTCAGGGACGGCAAGCCCTGCCTCACAGGTTACTTGAATTCTACGATCAGGCAAGAAAGAGAATGGTGGGCAACTGCATATTTTTGGATTGCCAGAAAATCTTTGACACAGTACCACATAAGAGGCTAGTGAAAAAGCTGGAGATGCAGGCAGGAGTGAAAGGGAAGGTACTCCATTGGATAAGGGAGTACCTAAGCAACAGAAGACAACGAGTCACTCTGAGGGGCGAGGTCTCAGATTGGCGAGACGTCACAAGTGGAGTCCTGCAGGGATCAGTCCTTGGACCAATACTGTTTCTGATATATGTAAATGATCTTCCAGATGGTATAGAATCGTTCCTCTCATTGTTTGCTGATGATGCAAAAATTATGAGGAGGATTAAAACGGAGGAAGACATAGGAGGCTACAAGATGACCTAGACAAACTGAGTGAATGGTCCAACAAATGGCTTCCAAAGTTCAACCCGGTAAATGCAAGGTAATGAAACTAGGCGGTGGAAAAAGGAGGCCAGACACAGGATACCGAATGGGAGATAAAGTCCTTCATGAAACGGACAGAGAGAAAGATCTAGGAGTTGATATCACACCAAACATGTCTCCTGAAGCCCACATAAAAGAATAACATCGGCGGCGTATGCGAGGCTGGCTAACATCAGAACTGCCTTCAGGAACCTGTGTAAGGAATCTTTCAGAACCTTGTATACCACATAAGAAAAGACCAATCCTGGAGTATGCGGTCCCAGCATGGAGCCCGTACCTTCTCAAGCACAAGACGAAGCTGGAAAAAGTTCAGAGGTATGCCACTAGACTAGTCCCAGAACTAAGAGGCATGAGTTACGAGGAAAGGCTGCGGGAAATGCACATCACGACACTGGAAGACAGACGATAGGGGGAGACACGATCACTACCTACAAAATTCTCAGAGGAATTGACAGGGTAGATAAGGATAAACTGTTTAGCACGGGTGGCACGCAAACAAGGGGACACAGGTGGAAACTTAGTACCCACATGAGCCACAGGGACGTTAGAAAGATTTTTTCAGTGTCAGAGTAGTTAACAGGTGGAACGCATTAGCCAGTGATGTGGTGGAGGCTGACTCCATACACAGTTTCAAGTGTAGATATGATAGAGCCCAGTAGCCTCAGGAATATATTAATCAGTTTTTTTTTAATTATTATTTTCTACCACAGACGTGGCCACACATTTACAATGCTAACCAGCATATATACATTTTCTTCTGTCCTCCACAGACAGGGTGAGAAATCTGTTAAAACATACAGTTCGGGGATTTATTGAACAATCAACCACAGAAGGTGATTGTAGTGCTTTTAACATGCTAATCTAACCTAAATACATCAATACATATATACACAGATTTACGTCTGTCCTACATAAAGTATTCGATATGCCTTTTACATAGTCATTAATGTGCATTTACAAAGGTGAAATGCATTCTGACCAGCTTCCACATATCCTGTATACACACACACACACATATATAATATATATATATATATATATTATTATATATATATATATATATATATATAAATATATATATATATATATATATATATATATATATAATATATATATGTCGTACCTAGTAGCCAGAACTCACTTTTTGGCCTACTATGCAAGCCCCGATTTGCCTAATAAGCCAAGATTTCCTGAGTTAATATATTTTCTCTAATTTTTTTCTTATGAAAAGATAAAGGTACCCATTTCATTATGTATGAGGTCATTTTTTTTTCATTGGAGTTAAAATTAACGTAGATATATGACCGAACCTAACCAACCCTACCTAACCTAACCTAACCTATTTTATAGGTCAGGTTAGGTTAGGTAGCCGAAAAAGTTAGGTTAGGTTAGGTTAGGTAGGTTAGGTAGTCGAAAAACAATTAATTCATGAAAACTTGGCCTATTAGGCAAATCGGGCCTTGCATAGTAGGCTGACAAGTGCGTTCTGGCTACTAGGTACGACATATATATATATATATATATATATATATATATATATATATATATATATATATATAACTGAAAACTCACACCCTAGAAGTGACTCGAACCCATACTCCCAGGAGCAACGCAACTGGTATGTACAGGGACGCCTTAATCCGCTTGACCATCACAACCGGACAAAAGGAAGTGATAGCCGAGCTATATGAACCACTTCCCCGCCGGCACTCGGATGGTAATCTTGGGCATAGCATTTTATCAAATCACCTCATTTTGGGGGCAACACGTGAGGAACACAAATGCAAACAAGCCTGAATGGTCCCCAGGACTAGATACAACTGAAAACTCACACCCCAGAAGTGACTCGAACCCATACTGCCAGGAGCAACGCAACTGGTATGTACAGGGACGCCTTATCCGCTTGACCATCACGACCGGACAAAAGAACGTCAAATGCACGTGTTGCCCCAAAAAATGAGGTGATTTGATAAAATGCTATGCCCAAGATTACCATCCGAGTGCCGGCGGGGAAGTGGTTCATATAGCCTCGGCTATCACTTCCTTTTGTCCGGTCGTGATGGTCAAGTGGTTTAAGGCGTCCCTGTACATACCAGTTGCGTTGCTCCTGGGAGTATGGGTTCGAGTCACTTCTGGGGTGTGAGTTTTCAGTTGTATCTAGTCCTGGGGACCATTCAGGCTTGTTTGCATTTGTGTTTCTCACGTGTTGCCCCAAAAAATGAGGTGATTTGATAAAATGCTATGCCCAAGATTACCATCCGAGTGCCGGCGGGGAAGTGGTTCATATAGCCTCGGCTATCACTTCCTTTTGTCCGGTCGTGATGGTCAAGTGGTTTAAGGCGTCCCTGTACATACCAGTTGCGTTGCTCCTGGGAGTATGGGTTCGAGTCACTTCTGGGGTGTGAGTTTTCAGTTGTATCTAGTCCTGGGGACCATTCAGGCTTGTTTGCATTTGTGTTCCTCACGAGTGGCCCCAAAAATGAGGTGATTTGATAAAATGCTATGCCCAAGATTACCATCCGAGTGCCGGCGGGGAAGTGGTTCATATAGCCTCGGCTATCACTTCCTTTTGTCCGGTCGTGATGGTCAAGTGGTTTAAGGCGTCCCTGTACATACCAGTTGCGTTGCTCCTGGGAGTATGGGTTCGAGTCACTTCTGGGGTGTGAGTTTAGTTGTATCTAGTCCTGGGGACCATTCAGGCTTGTTTGCATATATATATATATATATATATATATATATATATATATAATACTGTGACCACAAGTGGTGGTCTTTTACTTATTTTTATCAGAAAGATACTGGTACTTACCGAGAATATATATTATATACATTGTACGATGTGTACGAGATGTGCACGAGAGGAAATTGCATATATATATTGGTGGTTGGGATATAAATAATGTATTGGGGTGTATGGCATTCTAGTATATTGTATTATATATTGTATGAGAAATGATCATGGCTTGCTTGAAAGTGTACAGAATTAAGTCAGGTCCATATCCTGTGGATACATGTGTGCCTGGTGAGAGAGGAGGAACGTGTCTGGGGCCAGATTCACGAAAGCACTTACGCAAGCACTTACGAACGTGTACATCTTTCCTCAATCTTTGACAGCTTTGGTTACATTTATTAAACAGTTTACAAACATGAAAACTTACCATTCAACTGTTGTTATTGTTATAAACATCCTCCTGGTGCTTCAGAGCTCATTAACTGTTTAATAAGTGGAAACAAAGCCGCCAAAGATTGAGAAAAGATGTACAGGTTCGTAAGTGCTTTCGTGAATCTGGCCCCTGGTCTGTTGTGTTGCCAGGTTGTTGCATCATTTACGTTATTAATTCTTTTTCAGAAAGTGTATGCTTTTAGTTATCATTTTAGAATATATGTAATATTAATGTTAATATGATTGTTTCTGTTGAGTATGTATACTTCCATATGTACCTGTGTTAGTTTAGAATTATGTCAAGTGTTGGCAACTTGGAGTATATGGAGGGACAAGGCGAGAGTCACTGTGACCGTCAGTGCTGGTGGGGATTCGTGCTAGTAACATGTTATGTTAAGTCATATGCATAAGTTTTGTTTGTGTCTGTTAATAATTTTTTATATCTGAAGAAACAAATGTTTAATATAGCCACACCTTGAAATACTTTGTAGTTAGTATAAGAAATTGCCCAGTGAGAATTTTTATTCTATTAATCTTAAGTTGTAACATAAGTTTTTAAGTTCTTGTTCTTTGTTTTTGCCTACCTCCCTGATTGACTTACTGGTGACAACTAAGAAGTACATCACAGGGATGTTGGGATCATACTCTTGAGAACTTAAGAACGTGATGGGCCCCGATGTTAGTTATTCCTGTGTCAGGCACGAGCCAAGTCATAACCAGCGGATTGATACATGGTCACCCTGTGGGAGAAGTTCAGCTGAGGGTGGCGGGTGCCTGGGGATGTAACACGAGTGGTGGTCAC
The DNA here is from genome assembly GCA_020271785.1 of Procambarus virginalis. Lineage (NCBI taxonomy): Eukaryota > Metazoa > Arthropoda > Malacostraca > Decapoda > Cambaridae > Procambarus > Procambarus virginalis. Next base: position 6,664 of record WNGS01004463.1, read on the forward strand.
AGTGTGTGGGAAGTTCAGCTGAGGGTAGCGGGTGCCTGAGGGTGTAACACGAGTGGTGGTCACAGTGTGTGAGAAGTTCAGCTGAGGGTAGCGGGTGCCTGAGGGTGTAACACAAGTGGTGGTCACAGTGTGTGGGAAGTTCAGCTGAGAGTAGTGTGTGCCTGGGGGCGTAACATAAGTGGTGGTCACACTGTGTGAGAGGTTCAGCTGAGGGTGGCGGGCGCCTGAGGGCGTAACATTAACACTACTGACCGGGGAGAAGCAGAGGACGACGTGGAGGTTCTGGCGGGTGCGGGTGAGGAAGAAGTCCATAACGTTCTCTGGCGTGGGAGGGCGCCGTGGGTGCTCGCGCTTCATGATGGGGATCAGCTCACTAACAATCTCGCCCTGCTCGTCCCGGTTGAACAGGTTGCTCACCATACCTGGCCACAGCAAAACTCGCAAGTTAACAATCAAATGCAGCTACGGGATTTTAAATATTCTTAGTTAAAGCAACACTGATTTTTTTTTAACTTTATTTTCTATTTGATCAAACACATGTGAAGTGTATGTGTGTATTCCTCAGTACATTCAAGATTAACTATTATGTTTGATATTGACAGTTAGAACGTTTTTAGCTGTTCTTTGTAATTGAGTATAGATATGTAGGAACTAGTGTTAGGAATGGATTTCATATTTTAATAAAGCAAAAATAAACGAATAAGAAGCTATTTTTATAAACGAACAGCACAATGCATATGCTTGAAAAGCAAGTACCAATCGATAAGCGTTCACCTCTGTTCACAGAGAAGTAAGTGTGTACCTGGTTCTTAACCAATTGGCAGGTCGCATTCCATGAAAAAAACTAGTGGGTAAGGATTGCCTTGAGCTACGGAAAGAGAATGCTCTCAACTTGCTAACACGAGTCATAAGTCGCCTTCTCCTGTACACAAATGTGCTAAACAAAATACTGAAATGCATGAGAAACCATTTAGACAAAACGTACAGAGTAACACGAATAGAATCTAAACTATAATTATCATTCCAGAAATAAATCGCTGCAGCTGCGTAATAGGTTCCAATGCCCTTGACAACCAACTGAGCAATCTCATATTAGAGGTCTTACTACAGAGTAATTTTCTTCTCTGAATCACCTAAATTTCCTATATTTTTGCTGTACATTTGATCCCAGAATGTGGGCCAGCACATGGTCTTGTGAGGTGAACGTTGCAGGAATATTTCTTATTCCTGTTCTTGGCTTTTACAATTATTAAGACATCTGGTGTCTTGGAGAGAGTGAGTAGAATGATCACAAACATCCACATAACTAAATTACTACAATTAAACCAAACTTTCACACAATAACTCCTGACAAACAAACAAACAAATGGCATGTAAGCCAAATAAACAGTAATGTGTAATGTACTACAATTCAATAATAAACACCAAGTCTCAACATTGATCAAAGCACAGCACACCTAACTTCGTGAACTTTATAATAATAATGGTAAAAATTCAGCTCTTAAATATCTAAGGTAATAGAATAACTGGCATTTCAAAAACTGTTATAGCAAAATGAAGAGAAAGATAAAAATATATATCTGCCACTGTGCTGGTGATGACTAGGTTATGCTGGCTCTGAGTGCGTATGGTGTGTCTGCTGGCCTGCACCAGGGCTAGGACGTCTGCCCAGTGGGTGTCTGCTGGCCTTCAACAGGGCCAGGACGTCTGCCTTGTGGGTGTCTGCTGGCCTTCACCAGGACCAGGACGTCTGCCAAGTGGGTGTCTGCTGGCCTTCACCAGGACCAGGACGTCTGCCCAGTGGGTGTCTGCTGGCCTTCACCAGGGCCAGGACGTCTGCCTTGTGGGTGTCTGCTGGCCTTCACCAGGACCAGGACGTCTGCCCAGTGGGTGTCTGCTGGCCTTCACCAGGACCAGGACGTCTGCCCAGTGGGTGTCAGCTGGCCTTCACCAGGACCAGGACGGCTGCCCAATGGGTGTCTGCTGGCCATCACCAGTGCCAGGACGTCTGCCCATTAGGTGTCTGCTGGCCTTCACCAAGGCCAGGACGTCTGCCCAGTGGGTGTCTGCTGGCCTTCACTAGGACCAGGACGTCTGCCCAGTAGGTGCTTTCACTTTATTGTACGTCTAGGGATGGATGTTAACAGTAGCCTGCTGCTACATGTCCGGGGGGAACTACCCGGAGGAATTAAAATATGAAACATGAACTTTCTCTGTATTTCATAATCTGTATTACTCAAAAGACTCTAGAATTTCCTGCTATGATTTATATTGTATTTTCTTAAATAAAGATAAAAAAAGAATTTCCTGCAAGTAAATTAGTTTAAATGTGGCTTATCTGAACAGTCTGGCGTAGAGAAACTGGTTAGACCTGGGAACTACTATCCATGCGTCCCTCACCGTCCACCATTACCTGCTCTAAACACCCACGACGCTCTCACCGTCTCACCTGGTCTAAACACCCAAAACGCCCTCACCGTCCACCATTACCTGCTCTAAACACCCAAGACGCCCTTCACCGTCTACCATTACCTGGTCTAAACACCCATGACGCCCTCACCGTCCACCATTAGCTGGTCTAAACACCCAAAACGCCCTCACCGTCCACCATTACCTGGTCTAAACACCCAAAACGCCCTCACCGTCAACCATTACCTGGTCTAAACACCCAAAACGCCCTCACCGTCCATCATTACCTGGTCTAAACACCCAAGACGCCCTCACCGTCCACCATTACCTAGTCTAAACACCCAAGACGCCCTCACCGTCCACCATTACCTGGTCTAAACACCCAAGACGCCCTCACCGTCCACCATTACCTGGTCTAAACACCCAAAACGCCCTCACCGTCCACCATTACCTGGTCTAAACACCCAAAACGCCCTCACCGTCCACCATTACCTGCTCTAAACACCCAAGACGCCCCTCACCGTCCACCATTACCTGGTCTAAACACCGAAGACGCCCTCACCGTCCACCATTACCTGGTCTAAACACCCAAGACGCCCTCACCGTCCACCATTACCTGGTCTAAACACCCAAGACGCCCTCACCGTCCACCATTACCTGGTCTAAACACCAAGACTCTCGTGTTCGCCCCAGTAATACCAGATACCTAATCAGCTTTGAAAACCTCTAAATATTCTTATACAGTAATAATGTATTGTAGTAAATATAAAAGAGTCAACTTATATATATTTAAAACGTTTGTGTATATTCTACAGGTTAGAAATAATTTCCGAAAATATGAAGGTACCACTTTTCTGGCCGGAGAGATAATGACAACCTGCGGCCCGCCAGCAGACAGCTGGCATAATATGCCTCTCGGAGCAAATATTCACACACACTGTGTTTATATTATACTTTGTCTACACAAAAGTAATATATAACTTTTCTCTACCCAAAATTGTACATAAAATGAATAACATATTGCATATTAAAATTCTTGGCCATCTAATGCAGGTTTGCCGCTTCTCTAAATACTGATAATTCCTATTAGTGACTCACCTGAGGAGAGGACGTTGTTGAGGTACTCGAGGAAAGCTTCTTCCTTCACCTCCTGGTCAGTGAAGATGAAGGTGGTTCCCTTTCCCTGGATCCCACACGTCCGGTACAGCACTTTTAGGTCCTCTAATAAGTTGGTCGTATTGTAGGATCTAAGTAAGATACACATAAGTAACTAGATGTGTGTTGATGGTCACCGATCTTGCCAAGTATTCCTGCTCCATATACCAGGCTCCATATTCCTATATACCATATACCAGTATAATCAATATTATGAACATTCTAAAGAACTTGAATGCTTTATTTATTATACATTAAATCAGATGTATTAAAATAATAAACAATAGTTCTTTTGTGTTATTTTACATCAAACTATAAAATTCCAAGTTTTATTATTATATATAAATGCTGACAGTTTAAATAAAACACAAATAGGTTTTCTTAAGATACTTTACAGAAAAATTATACTTTATGTTTTAATGCTCAATTTCAAAAATAGCTAAATATATTTTTACTACACTGCAAGTATTCAAGTTTCAAGTCAGTGTGACGTGTTCTCGAGATCCGATATACTAAGTGGAAAGCTGAGAGGAAAGAAATACAAATTATTGGATTACAATGAAAAACTTGTAAGAAATCCCAGTCTGAGTATGTTGTAAATTACTGGAAAAGGCGAATAACGTATTTGAACTTTCTTGTCAGTATTAATTCTTTCTTGAAGCTTGCCTCAGTCAACCCAGAATGCCAGGTTTTCAATTTATTCCATTTTTTTTTCCACAGATCTACTCAGCATTTTATTACCAATATACATTATAACCTCTAACACTTCTTTTGATAATTACTTTAACCTCTAACAAGCAGCAATCAATCCCATGCATCTTCTCCTATGTGCAAAAAACTATTTTCTTCTTATATTATGATTAATTTGTAAATAAACTGTGCAGAAAAATAATACAAATATAAACATTTACATTGTAGCATGTTTCGTGCAGAGCTCAAGCTCAGTGTCAGAGCTCTGTCAGTGTGGCGGCCCACCACATCCCTCAGCGCCAGAGCTGTCAGTGTGGCGGCCCAGTCACATCCCTCAGTGCCAGAGCTCTCTGTCAGTGTGGCGGCCCAGCCACATCCCTCAGCGCCAGAGCTGTCAGTGTGGCGGCCCAACCACATCCCTCAGTGCCAGAGCTCTCTGTCAGTGTGGCGGCCCAGCCACATCCCTCAGCGCCAGAGCTGTCAGTGTGGCGGCCCAGCCACATCCCTCAGCGCCAGAGCTCTCTGTCAGTGTGGCCGCCGGATCACATCAATCAGCGCCAGAGCTGTCAGTGTGGCGGCCCAGCCACATCCCTCAGTGGTAGAGCTGTCAGTGTGGCTGCCCAGCCACATTTCCCAGCGCCAGAGCTCTGTCAGCAACAGTCAGGCACAGCCTGAGGCTCTGCCTGTGGTGGGGAGGACTAGGGGATGGGGTAGGGGGGGGAATGATGGGGAGGACGAAGGGATGAGGGAGGGGGGTGGGGAATAGTGGGGAGGACGAGTGCAATGGAGAAATGATTAGGAGAAAGGGGGGACGGGTGAAGGTCGGGAGTTCTAGAGTCGACAATCCAGACACTGTCCATATTTCCACAGACAATGGAACAAAAATTATTGTATACCCAGAAGCATAACAATATCAACAACAATATAGCAATATCAAAATGTTCAGTGAGGATCAACAAGGTCTTCTCAGAGAACTCTTTATTTTCTTCTCCGAGGCTATGGGTCCCTCCACTTGTACAAGAGGTGGTAAATTCTATTCGGGATAACAGGTGACAAAATCCGCTACCTGTTGGATGGCGGCAACACTCCAGTAAGTCACCTCTGGCAACTCCATCAGCTTATCCATTGAAACTCGTCTCAAACTGTCACCTCGATCTAGTTATTTCCTCTCGTTAGCACAAATATATTTGGCTCACTCTTCCCTACAATACTGAGGTGATAATGTCCTTCCACAATACTCACTAATTGTTTGGACATGAAATAAACACGCACACATATTCCTATCGCTACATTTCTGCTAATACTGGCGTACTCCCAATAATATATTAATAATAATATGAATGATAAACTAACTTCACCTAACTTGAGGGAAATCTGGAGGGAAGGATTATCTACCTCGACTCCCTCTGCTACAAATAGTCATAGTCTCCTCCTTGTGATGGCAGTCGGGGTCCCTTGCTCATGGATCTGCTCCTTGATGACAGGGATGTTTGGCTCATGTAGGTCCCACGGCAACTCGTGGGGAATAAATAGCCCATAACTCTTGTCCTGTCAGCCTCTCTCAGTTATGCTGTGCATGACCCACAGGAATATCGACACGGTTCCTCCCAGTGGCAGCATAAGGTCATAGGACTTGTCGGTCTCTAACTCCTGGCGTCCATTTTACCTGCTGAGCTATGCCTTCTTACACTTCCCTGAAATTGGCAAGTTTTCTTCGACGTTTGTGATAATAACCATTGCTGAATAATCCACTTTTTGAGGCCTCTCTGGCCTCTCAAACTGGAGAGACTTTAGCTCGTTGTCGTGGCAGGTGGAACTCTGAGCTTTATCATGGTCAGCTGCTGGTGCCCTCAGACCTGCTCACGTCACGCCCTGGAGCACCGCCTCATTGGTTAACATTGTCACATGACCTGCACTGACCATTCACCAGGTAGCTGGCACTGCTCCCACAGTGCAATGCATCCTGGCTTCTTCCAGCGGGAAACTCTACTCCCATCGCCATATTTGTTCCAGTAGAAAGGCCTAAGCTACATTCAAAACCAAAATAAAACCATAAATTTATCTCTACTCCACAACTCTGGCAGTCCTTTACATATACCAAATTGTTCCCTGGGCATCAGGGAACGTACCAGTAATAAAGATATGACTTACTGCAGGAACAGGAAAAATATAGGACAGGGAACCATAACATACTCCTCCAATTAAAATAAGAGTCATATGGGTTTAGTGCACACGGGAAAGGGTAACTGCTACTACATTCTCCTTCCTTTTGATGTGCTTCACTTCCAACCAATACTCTTGCAGAAACCACGCCTTCCTCGTCAACCTCTGGTTCGAATTCTTCATTTTATCAAGGAACGTTAGGGGGTTATGGTCAGAGAAAACCTGCACCGTGTGAGCACCTTTCCCTACATACACGTCGAAATGTTTCAAAGACATGACCAAAGCGAGTGCCTCCTTTTCATCTGTGCTGTACGCTCACTAATGATTCACGATTTTCTTTTTTAAGTAGAAGGCCACCGGCCTGTACACCTCGTTCTTCTCTTGTGCCAAAATGGCTCTCACTCCTACATCACTGGCATCGACTTACAATATAAATCCTTTAGTGAAGTCTGGGGATATCAGTACTAGGGCCTCCGTTAGCAACCTCTTCGTCTTTTCGAATGATTCCTGGCAGACTTTACTCTACTTTCACCTTGCACTCGACAGTAACTCGTCAATAGGTGGGCCACTGTAGAGAAATTTTTACAGAAACCTCTGTAGTACCCGATCATGCCCAAATAACAAAGCAATTCCTTTTTCGTACGGAGCACTGGACATTCATTAATCGCTGCCACCTTCTGGTCAACTGGGGCCACCTCTCCTTGTCCTACAACAAATCTCAAATACTCTAAGTGAGACTTCCCAAACTCTCTTTTTGCCAAATTTATATTGAGATTCGCCTCTTCGAGCCTCATAAACAGCTCCCTGAGACGAGTTACATATTCCTCCCAGCTATCGGCATACACCACAATGTCATCTATATACACCGTACATCCCTCAACTCCCCAAAGCACCTCGTTCATCATCCTTAGGAAACAACTTTCGCTGTTTTTCATCCCAAACGGAAGCACCTTGTATTAGAAAATTCCAACCGTCATGACAAAATCAGAAATTTTCCTCATCCCCTCGTGGTCAATGGTATTTGGTAATATCCTTTTAATAAATCAGCCTTCGAAACGTTCCTAGCGTTTCCCACCTGGTCAATACAATCACTCACTCGTGGCAGTGGATGGGAGTCTGACAGTGATCGCGTTTCCTTTCGATATTCCGTACAGAAACGATTAAAACCGTCACTCTTCTTCACCAACAAACCGAGTGAACTCGCTGTTGCTAGGTTCCGCTAAATCATTTCTAACAGGTATTCCACCTTCTTCCGCATTAGTTCACTCTTCTCCGGACTGTCCTGATAAGCACTTTGAATAATCAGCCTCTCGCCTCTCACCTCTACCTCGTGCACCACGCTCCTTGTCGTCGGGGAAAGTCCGTGGAAAGTGGTCCGTTCTTCCTTAATAGAGTCACTAGGTCACCTCTTTGCCTTGCCTCCTGATGTTGTCTCTCCTCAATGTGCATGAAGCTCTCAGTGTTGGAGAGTTGAGTACCGTTAACTCGGGCCACTTTCCTTCCTCAGCTGGTGATTCTTGGCTCAGACTCATACATATAACTACAGCGAGCAATGTCGTGTTGTGTTGTTGCAGAACCCAGGCACTATGCAGCAACTTGGTCTACAATGGGGCCATCCCAGCTGGATTGCTTGTGGGCTTTTGAGGATCGTGGTTGAGGTGATGGGCCTGCACGACAGGCCCACTCGGTGGCACAGTGTATAAAATTGAGATCGTGTATGCATGCCAGCTGATGTAAGTAGGCAGGTATAATTTCCTTCACAAGGTCGTCGGATGCCGAGGAGGAGAACAGAAAGGCTGGTACAGCGATTTGCGTTGCTGTTCGAACTCCGAGGCCCCCCCCCCAGTTTAAGGGCCTAAGGAAGAGAAGCTTGTTCGTACTATTGGTCATCGAGAGGGAGGGTGAGGTCTTTTTCTAACATTGATTTCAGTAACAGGTTATACTCACCTAGTTTTTGGCTATTGTAGTATGGTGAACACCTCAGAAAATAGGTTAACCTGGGGAGGGACAGGCACCTGGTGATGAGGTAGAGTGCATCATGAGCATCAATATCCTCAATCCTCCCATCCATCCTCTTAAGGTCGGCGATTTTATTTCAAGGACCTCATCGATGGCTTTCAACCCCCGGCTGGGATCCTAGGAGTCGGCTGTCTTCAGGCTTAGTTATATAGCTATTGGCAGAACATCTTCTATAATATATATTTAGCGATATGAGATAGGATTTACCGGAGAGAAGACTTACCTGGTGAGGGCGATCTGGAAGGTCTTGTAGCCGGCGATGAATGAGGCCAGCTTGGTGAGCGACTGCTTGCCGGAGCCGCCCACGCCCACCAGCAAGGCGTTGCCTCCAGGGTTACGTATGATGCGGGAGATCTGTGTCATAGTGTCACAAGGTATTAGTGCCAGACTACACAGTACTGGTGCCACACACTACTGTCACAGTGCCTGACTACACAGTACTGGTGCCACACACTACTGTCATAGTGCCAGACTACACAGTACTGGTGCCACACACTACTGTCATAGTGCCAGACTACACAGTACTGGTGCCACACACTACTGTCATAGTGCCAGACTACACTGTACTAGTGCCACACACTACTGTCATAGTGCCAGACTACACAGTACTGGTGCCACACACTACTGTCATAGTGCCAGACTACACAGTACTGGTGCCATACACTACTGTCATAGTGCCAGACTACACTGTACTGGTGCCACACACTACTGTCATAGTGCCAGACTACACAGTACTGGTGCATACACTACTGTCATAGTGCCAGACTACACTGTACTGGTGCCACACACTACTGTCATAGTGCCAGACTACACAGTACTGGTGCCACACACTACTGTCATAGTGCCAGACTACACTGTACTGGTGCCATACACTACTGTCATAGTGCCAGACTACACAGCACTGGTGCCACACACTACTGTCATAGTGCCACACTACACTGTACTGGTGCCACACACTACTGTCATAGTGCCAAACACTACTGTCATAGTGCCAAACACACTGTCATAGTGCCAGACTACACAGCACTGGTGCCACACACTACTGTCATAGTGCCACACTACACTGTACTGGTGCCACACACTACTGTCATAGTGCCACACTGCACTGTACTGGTGCCACACACTACTGTCATAGTGCCACACTGCACTGTACTGGTGCCACACACTACTGTCATAGTGCCACACTACACTGTACTGGTGCCACACACTACTGTCATAGTGCCACACTACACTGTACTGGTGCCACACACTACTGTCATAGTGCCAAACACTACTGTCATAGTGCCACACACTACTGTCATAGTGCCACACACTACTGTCATAGTGCCACACACTACTGTCATAGTGCCAGACTACACAGCACTGGTGCCACACACTACTGTCATAGTGCCACACACTACTGTCATAGTGCCACACTACACTGTACTGGTGCCACACACTACTGTCATAGTGCCACACACTACTGTCATAGTGCCACACACTACTGTCATAGTGCCAAACACTACTGTCATAGTGCCACACTGCACTGTACTGGTGCCACACACTACTGTCATAGTGCCACACTACACTGTACTGGTGCCACACACTACTGTCATAGTGCCACACACTACTGTCATAGTGCCACACACTACTGTCATAGTGCCACACTACACTGTACTGGTGCCATACACTACTGTCATAGTGCCACACTACACTGTACTGGTGCCACACACTACTGTCATAGTGCCACACTACACAGTAT
>WNGS01004463.1:17269-39321 GCA_020271785.1 Procambarus virginalis
ACAGTACTGGTGCCATACACTACTGTCATAGTGCCACACTACACTGTACTGGTGCCACACACTACTGTCATAGTGCCACACGCACTGTACTGGTGCCACACACTACTGTCATAGTGCCACATACACTGTACTGGTGCCACACACTACTGTCATAGTGCCCAGACTACACTGTACTGGTGCCACCACTACTGTCATAGTGCCACACTACACTGTACTGGTGCCACACACTACTGTCATAGTGCCACACTACACAGTACTGGTGCCACACACTACTGTCATAGTGCCAGACTACACTGTACTGGTGCCACACACTACTGTCATAGTGCCACACTACACAGTACTGGTGCCACACACTACTGTCATAGTGCCAGACTACACAGTACTGGTGCCACACACTACTGTCATAGTGCCAAACACACAGTCATGGTGCCAAACACTACTGTCATAGTGCCAGACTACACTGTACTGGTGCCACACACTACTGTCATAGTGCCAGACTACACAGTACTGGTGCCACACACTACTGTCATAGTGCCACTACACTGTACTGGTGCCACACCACTGTCATAGTGCCAAACACTACTGTCATAGTGCCACACTACACTGTACTGGTGCCACACACTACTGTCACTAGTGCCACACACTACTGTCATAGTGCCACCACTACACTGTACTGGTGCCACACACTACTGTCATAGTGCCACACACTACTGTCATAGTGCCACACACTACTGTCATAGTGTCCACACTACTGTCATAGTGCCAGACTACACAGTACTGGTGCCACACACTACTGTCATAGTGCCACACTACACTGTACTGGTGCCACACACTACTGTCATAGTGCCACACACACTACTGTCATAGTGCCAACACTACTGTCATAGTGCCACACACACTACTGTCATAGTGCCAAACACTACTGTCATAGTGCCACACACTACTGTTCATAGTGCCCACACACTACTGTCATGTGCCACAAACACTACTGTCATAGTGCCACACACACTACTGTCATAGTGCCACACACACTACTGTCTAGTGCACACACACCACCCACCCCCCGTGCCACACACTACTGTCATAGTGCCACCACACTACTGTCATAGTGCCACACACACTACTGTCATAGTGCCACACACTACTGTACTAGTGCCACACACTACTGTCATAGTGCCACACACACTACTGCATAGTGCCACACACTACTGTCATAGTGCCACACACTACTGTCATAGTGCCACACACTACTGTCATAGTGCCACACACTACTGTCATAGTGCCACACACACTACTGTCATAGTGCCACACACTACTGTCATAGTGCCACACACTACTGTCATAGTGCCACACACTACTGTCATAGTGCACACAACTACTGTCATAGTGCCACACACTACTGTCATAGTGCCACACACTACTGTCATAGTGCCAGACACTACTGTCATAGTGCCACACTGCACAGTACTGGTGCCATACACTACTGTCATAGTGCCACACTACACGTACTGGTGCCACACACTACTGTCATAGTGCCAGACTACACTGTATGGTGCCACACACTACTGTCATAGTGCCACACTACTGTACTGGTGCCACACACTACTGTCATAGTGCCAAACTACACTGTACTGGTGCCCACCACTACTGTCATAGTGCCACACTACACTGTACTGGTGCCACACACTACTGTCATAGTGCCAGACTACACAGTACTGGTGCCATACACTACTGTCATAGTGCCAGACTACACAGTACTGGGCCACACACTACTGTCATAGTGCCAGACTACACTGTACTGGTGCCACACACTACTGTCATAGTGCCACACTGCACAGTTAGGTGCCATACACTACTGTCATAGTGCCTGCCACATACACTGTACTGGTGCCACACACTACTGTCATAGTGCCAGACTACACTGTATGGTGCCCACACTACTGTCATAGTGCCACACTACACAGTACTGGTGCCACACACTACTGTCATAGTGCCACAATACACAGTACTGGTGCCACACACTACTGTCATAGTGCCACACTACACTGTACTGGTGCCACACACTACTGTCATAGTGCCAGACTACACTGTACTAGTGCCACACTACTGTCATAGTGCCACACTACACTGTACTGGTGCCACACACTACTGTCATAGTGCCACACACTACTGTCATAGTGCCAGACTACACTGTACTAGTGCCACACACTACTGTCATAGTGCCACACTACACAGTACTGGTGCCACACACTACTGTCATAGTGCCACACACACTGTACTGGTGCCACACACTACTGTCATAGTGCCAGACTACACAGTACTGGTGCCACACACTACTGTCATAGTGCCACACTACACAGTACTGGTGCCACACACTACTGTCATAGTGCCACACTACACAGTACTGGTGCCACACACTACTGTCATAGTGCCACACTACACTGTACTGGTGCCACACACTACTGTCATAGTGCCACACTACACGTACTGGTGCCACACACTACTGTCATAGTGCCCCACTACACAGTACTGGTGCCACACACTACTGTCATAGTGCCACACTACACTGTACTGGTGCCACACACTACTGTCATAGTGCCATACACTACTGTCATAGTGCCACACTACACTGTACTGGTGCCACACACTACTGTCATAGTGCCACACTACACTGTACTGGTGCCACACACTACTGTCATAGTGCCAGACTACACAGTACTGGTGCCATACACTACTGTCATAGTGCCACACTACACTGTACTGGTGCCACACACTACTGTCATAGTGCCACACTACACAGTACTGGTGCCACACACTACTGTCATAGTGCCACACTACACAGTACTGGTGCCACACACTACTGTCATAGTGCCACACTACACGTACTGGTGCCACACACTACTGTCATAGTGCACACTACACTGTACTGGTGCCACACACTACTGTCATAGTGCACACTACACGTACTGGTGCCACACACTACTGTCATAGTGCACACTACACAGTACTGGTGCCACACACTACTGTCATAGTGCTGACTACACTGTACTGGTGCCACACACACTACTGTCATAGTGCACACTACACTGTATGGGCCACACACTACTGTCATAGTGCACACTACACAGTACTGGTGCCACACACTACTGTCATAGTGCCACACTACACTGTACTGGTGCCACACACTACTGTCATAGTGCCACACTACACAGTACTGGTGCCACACACTACTGTCATAGTGCCACACTACACTGTACTGGTGCCACACACTACTGTCATAGTGCCACACTGCACTGTACTGGTGCCACACACTACTGTCATAGTGCCACACTACACTGTATGGTGCCACACACTACTGTCATAGTGCCACACTGCACTGTACTGGTGCCACACACTACTGTCATAGTGCCACACTACACTGTACTGGTGCCACACACTACTGTCATAGTGCCACACTACACTGTACTAGTGCCACACACTACTGTCATAGTGCCACACTACACTGTACTGGTGCCACACACTACTGTCATAGTGCCACACTACACTGTACTAGTGTCCACACACTACTGTCATAGTGTCACACACTACTGTCATAGTGCCACACTACACTGTACTGGTGCACACACCACACTGTCATAGTGCCACACACACTACTGTCATAGTGCCACACTACACTGTACTGGTGCCACACTACACTGTACTGGTGCCACACACTACACTGTACTAGTGCCACACTACACTGTACTGGTGCCACACTACACTGTACTGTGCCACACACTACACTGTACTAGTGCCACACTACACTGTACTAGTGTCACACACTACTGTCATAGTGCCACACACTACTGTCATAGTGCCACACTACACTGTACTGGTGCCACACACTACTGTCATAGTGCCACACTACACTGTACTGGTGCCACACACATTATAACAACACTACACAGTAGCGTTTTGTCTCACAATAATAATATTCAGTACTGACCTCAGATATTCAATGACAAATGAGCTGTATAACTGAGACAATATGCACGGGACATTGTCCAGGGGCCAGTATGGCCGGTATTTTATAAAACTTAATGGATTGTTGCAAATGGACGCGAAGCTGATTCTGGACTCGGAGGCAATTATATCCAGCGAGAGGAAAGTTAGTTCACAGTAAACCATTTGGTTATATTAATAGTACCACAACTTGAGTCAAAGATAACAAGCGGCCCTCACACTCACGGCAAGGTTTGTTCAAGTCGCAACTTTAGTAGCACATTTAAATACCGAGGAGGACTACAGGAAGTTACAGGAAGGCCTTGACAAACACAAGGAGTTGGCAAACAAACAGCGGCTGGAACTCAGCCTCAAGGCAATGACAATGAGAGAAGGAGAAAGAGTACAGAAGGTCAGGGTATACAGGTACACCCTCGGTAAAAGTCAACTACATGTATCAAGACGAGAAAGATTCTGGAGTTGATATATTTCCAACACTGACACCATCGCTGTATGTAAGAAGGATTTCATACATTAGCAGCATTTGGAACCCTGGCCAACATTACAACATTGTTTACTAATCTAAATCACTACTCCACGAAGGTAAGCTACAAAGCATTTGCTAGAGTACTATACATAAAAACAGTTAGAAAGTACAAAGGTCTTAAAGAAGATTATTGCTTGAGCTTTGCAGATAGGTTAAGGGAACTAGATCTCAATCCCAGAAGACAGAGAAAACAGGGCGGACGTAATCACAACACACAAGATAATATGGAGGGACAGATATTGTGGACAAAGACAGCCTCTTTTAATATAGAGAGAGTCAAACGAGTGGGCATAAGTGGAAGGTGAACATGCAACTTAATCGAGAAAATGTAAGGAAACACTCGTACTCGGTACCGAAGGAAGAAGTTGTAGAAGCCGTCTCCATTGCCAACGTTCAGGCCAGATTCAACAAAGCATTCAAACGTCAGAATAGTTAAATCGACACACAAGAGGCACAGCTAGGCAGGGCATAAATGAACATACAAGAGGCACAGCTAGGCAGGGCATAAATCAACACACAAGAGGCACAACTAGGCAGGGCATAAATCAACACACAAGAAGCACAACTGGGCAGGGCATAAATCAACACACAAGAAGCACAACTGGGCAGGGCATAAATCAACACACAAGAGGCACAACTAGGCAGGGCATAAATCAGTACACAAGAGGCACAACTAGGCAGGGCATAAATCAGTACACAAGAGGCACAACTGGGCAGGGCATAAATCAGTACACAAGAGGCACAACTGGGCAGGGCATAAATCAGTACACAAGAGGCACAACTAGGCAGGGCATAAATCAGTACACAAGAGGCACAACTGGGCAGGGCATGAATCAGTACACAAGAGGCACAACTAGGCAGGGCATAACAAGCTAGACTTCACCTTCCAGAAGAAGTAAGTGTTGATAGGTAAGTATACACACGGGGCATTATTGCCTTTTGCCCAGATGAAAGAATTACATCTCTATATACCCATAACCTCATATGGATGAGGAGGAATGAGTCACTCCGCACCCACAAGGTCTCACTGATGAGGGAGAGAGGCGTTTTACTCACACCGTTGAGGAGTTGAGGGTTAAATACCTTACCAGTTCCAGTTCCTTGTCTTGAACATATATTCCATCAATCAATCAGTTTTAGGGTTGTGGGGAACAATGATTAAACCCCACCCCCCTTCTATCTTTTCAACCCTAAATAACCCTTAAACAATGGGATAAGGATTACCCTTACTCAGGTAAGACTTGAAGTTATGATGATAAAGGAGCGTCTCCACTCAAACCTAAGGTCACACGAAGGAAGGAAAGGCGTCTTAAGATTACTAAGAAGGACTTACTCGGATAAGGTGGATCATTGCGTCCTTGAAGAAGACCAGGTCCATGCCCGCGCCGCGGACCATCTCGTTGTACTGGGAGAGGAACATCTGCAGGCGCTCCTCCAGGGTGGCGAAGGAGGGTATGGCTTCGTACACTTTAGGCATCTCCATGTCCAGGTCTTCCCCTTCGTCCCCCGTCGGCTCTGGAGCGTCCCTAGAACCCAATGTGTATTGTCACCTCGTGTAAATATTAACCCGTGTTCCCAGGTGATTGATAACGTCACCATTGTGCACAGGTAGAACGCACAATACTTTGGTAATCAGGTAATTGAAATACATACACAACACACGCAGGAACTGTAGATATTGTTATGACTTCAGGTAACCTGAGGAACGAGTCTACCTATCTGAGAGTTATTCCACCTACCAGACCTAATTGAGAGGTCAGAGGAAAGATAGAGATATGTATATCTATGCAATAAATGTCGGTGACTATTTTAAAATTGTGAGTAGCGGATGAACATGTAAATAACTGATATGGCGGGAGATGTCGATGCTTTGCTGACATGATGTGAGGCTCGCGAGGTCGTCTTGAATTTATTGGCAACGGAAGGGGTGGGAGAGGAGAGTGCTGTGTTTGAGCTCCTGGCAGAGGAGGAAACCCCTAACTGTGTGCTCCTATAAGAGGAGGTAATCAAGCAGGTGTTTTTGTGTGAAGCCTGAGGACGACTTAATGTACTCAAGTTAAGAGCAGAAAAGCTGTGAGGACATCATAAAGAAACTTTGGGTAGAGGTCTGAGAGGCTGACCTCTGGGAGCCCAGCAGCTGAGCGCCCTTGGAACGCCCTCGAGACACAGACTCTGCGGTAAGCTCATATAACACTTGTTACAGTGGTTATTGGTGCTTGATCGTGTGCCCAGCAATCATAGCAGATGTTTATATATGTAGGATAGATATTTTATTAAGGCAGTAAGCTGAATTAAGGGAGTAGAGATAAGGGACAGGCTGGAGAGAACGACGGCATGTCCGTCCTCTCCGATGTCAGTGGGTGACTGAGGGAGGAGAGCCCCGGTGATGGCAGCAGCATGTCTGGACACGTTGAGAATGGCCATACTCGCCCACGGTGCGGGAGGACTGTTGCGGCGACGCGTTACAGTTTAATGAGATGTCGGATGGAGGAGTTTTATTTTCTGTGAATATGTTGAATAATGTTTTAGTAGGGAAACATTTTTAGTGGCATGGCAATGGAATTGCAGGTTTGTTTGGAGAGCAGTTGATGGAAGAACTACAAGGCCAGGGAGAGAATTAATGGAGGAAACTTCGAGGCTGGAGAAGTGTATGCTGAAATCTGTGGGAGAGCAGAACTCCATAGTGAGGAGTTAACCTCAAGCAGTGTAAAGGAGCAGTGAAGAGGAGCTTCACATGTTTCAGTGGAATCAGTGGTGAAGCATCACTGGTGTTTGAAGAGGACTTCATTGTGCAGCAGTTTTGTGAGAACTGCAGAAGTGTCTTGTTGAATATTTTGGAGAACCTAGAGATGTACATGGTAGTGAGCCTCTAGGAGCAGAACAGAGGTTTATGGTGGATACTCAGGAATGTATAAGGGGAGTGCTTGAATGCTTATTGGCATGTAAGATGCAGTGTAAGGTGAGAGATTGATTTCTTCTTGTGTTGGGGAATATTTATGCAGATGTTTCTGGTGTTTCAGCCACAGGCTGAGATTTAGATACTTTCAGGGTTGATTGTACAATATTGTTGTGACGAGATTTCAACCCCATTTAGTGAGGGAGTAGTAAGTAGTAAGCCAAGAGTTGAGCAGCCACTTGATATGGACGGTTGGTGAAGCCAGGGTATGATATTGGATTGCTACCGGGTTGTAACAGTTTAGAGTGTTGTATGATACTATTTTATTGTTTTCATATCATGTACTGTATTTGTTTTTTCGTTTATTAAATGTGTATTGTTAGTTGGCTTTTGCTCTTGTCTTGGTGAGGCTTTCCAGACAGCAGGAGAGAGAGAGAAAGGATCATGGTTGCAGACGGGGTGGCAGAAAATTCTAAATCACAAACGGAGGATTTATGAGATCATTCTAAACAAGGAGGGAGTAGGGAGTCATGGCGGCTCAATTTGGGTGAGTACACGAGACAACGAGGCCAGTGTAGGAGCCGCATCCCTAAAGATGTGATGCCCCTCTCCAAATCAAGAGGCATACAGGATGATCTCCGGAGTAAATTTCAGGAATTCCAGTGTCCATTGCTGGTAAACCGACGGGTGCGGGAGTGTGGCTGCCGAGGTCGGTTGTCTGTTCCGGCAGAGAGTGGTCGGGGGACGTTGTCTGCCTGTATGCAAGTAACAGTCTGGTGCAACAACCAGAGCTCTCTTTGGAGGTTTAGGTTCCATAAGCCCCAACCCCCTCAGGCCAGAACAATATGTAAACACACAAATTTATAAATGACATGGTGTCTGCCATTGACAGCTGAGATATGTAAGGCGACTGCCATTGACAGCCGAGATATGTAAGGCGTCTGCCATTGACAGCTGGGATATGTAAGGTGTCTGTCATTGACAGCTGAGATATGTAAGGCTCTGCCATTGACAGCTGAAATATGTAAGGCGTCTGCCATTGACAGCTGATATAATTAATGCATCTGCTGTTGACAGCTGAGATATGTAAGGGGTCTGTCATTGACAGCTGAGATAAATAAGGTGTCCGCATGTGAGGGCTGGGGCAGTTGTGGTCTAAAACCTCTACCTTTGAAGAAGATGCACAAGACGTCTAACAAAGATGTGTCATTAACAGAGGAGGTATGTCAAGCGGCTGTCATTAACAGAGGAGCTATGTCAATTGGCTGTCATTAACAGAGGAGCAATGTCAAGCGTCTCTCATTAACAGAGGAGCTATGTCAAGCGTCTCTCATTAACAGAAGAGCTATGTCAAGCATCTCTCATTAACAGAGGAGCAATGTCAAGCGGCTGTCATTAATTGAAGAGCTATGTCAAACGTCTCTCATTAACAGAGGAGGAATGTCAAGCATCTGTCAATAACAAAGAAGGTATGTCAAGCATCTGTCAGTAACAGAAGTTTGTCAAGCGTCTGTCAATAACTGAGGAACGATGTCAAGCGTCTGTCAATAACAGAGGAATGATGTCAAGCGTCTGTCAATAACAAAGAAGTTTGTCAAGCATCTGTCAATAATAGAGGAAGGATGTCAAGCGTCTGTCATTAACAGAGGAATGATGTCAAGCGTCTGTCAATAACAAAGAAGGTATGTCAAGCATCTGTCAATAACAGAAGTTTGTCAAGCGTCTGTCAATAACAGAGAAGGTATGTCAAGCGTCTGTCAATAACAGAGAAGGTATGTCAAGCATCTGTCAATAATAGAGGAAGGATGTCAAGCGTCTGTCATTAACAGAGGAATGATGTCAAGCGTCTGTCAATAACATAGAAGGTATGTCAAGCGTCTGTCAATAACATAGAAGGTATGTCAAGCGTCTGTCAATAACAGAAGGTATGTCAAGCGTCTGTCAATAACAGAGGAAGAGTGTCAAGCATCTGTCAATAACAAAGAAGGTATGTCAAGCATCTGTCAGTAACAGAAGTTTGTCAAGCGTCTGTCAATAACAAAGGAACAATGTCAAGCATCTGTCAATAAAAGAGAAGGTATGTCAAGCGTCTGTCAATAACAGAGAAGGTATGTCAAGCAAGGTACCTGACTATGACAGCAGAGGTCTGCAAGGTACCTGACTATGACAGCAGAGGTCTGCATGGTACCTGACTATGACAGCAGAGGTCTGCATGGTACCTGACTATGACAGCAGAGGTCTGCAAGGTACCTGACTATGACAGCAGAGGTCTGCATGGTACCGGACTATGACAGCAGAGGTCTGCATGGTACCTGACTATGACAGCAGAGGTCTGCAAGGTACCTGACTATGACAGCAGAGGTCTGCAAGGTACCTGACTATGACAGCAGAGGTCTGCAAGATACCTGACTATGACAGCAGAGGTCTGCATGGTACCTGACTATGACAGCAGAGGTCTGCATGGTACCTGACTATGACAGCAGAGGTCTGCAAGGTACCTGACTATGACAGCAGAGGTCTGCATGGTACCTGACTATGACAGCAGAGGTCTGCAAGGTACCTGACTATGAAAGCAGAGGTCTGCAAGGTACCTGACTGTGACAGCAGACGTCTGCAAGGTACCTGAGTATGACAGCAGAGGTCTGCAAGGTACCTGACTATGACAGCAGAGGTCTGCAAGGTACCTGCCTATGACAGCAGAGGTCTGCAAGGTACCTGACTATGACAGCAGAGGTCTGCATGGTACCTGACTATGACATCAGAGGTCTGCAAGGTACCTGACTATGACAGCAGAGGTCTGCAAGGTACCTGACTATGACAGCAGAGGTCTGCAAGGTACCTGCCTATGACAGCAGAGGTCTGCAAGGTACCTGACTGACAGCAGAGGTCTGCAAGGTACCTGACTATGACAGCAGAGGTCTGCAAGGTACCTGACTATGACAGCAGAGGTCTGCAAGGTACCTGACTGTGACAGCAGAGGTCTGCAAGGTACCTGACTATGACAGCAGAGGTCTGCAAGGTACCTGACTATGACAGCAGAGGTCTGCAAGGTACCTGACTATGACAGCAGAGGTCTGCAAGGTACCTGACTATGACAGCAGAGGTCTGCAAGGTACCTGACTATGACAGCAGAGGTCTGCAAGGTACCTGACTATGACAGCAGAGGTCTGCAAGGTACCTGACTATGACAGCAGAGGTCTGCAAGGTACCTGACTGTGACAGCAGAGGTCTGCAAGGTACCTGACTATGACAGCAGAGGTCTGCAAGGTACCTGACTATGACAGCAGAGGTCTGCAAGGTACCTGACTATGACAGCAGAGGTCTGCAAGGTACCTGACTATGATAGCAGACGTCTGCAAGGTACCTGACTATGACAGCAGAGGTCTGCAAGGTACCTGACTATAACAACAGAGGTCTGCATGGTACCTGACTGTTGACCAGACCACACACTAGAAGTTGAAGGGACGACGACGTTTCGGTCCGTCCTGGACCATTCTCGGTAGTCGGTACCTGACTATGATAGCATGGTACCTGACTATGACAGCAGAGGTCTGCAAGGTACCTGACTATGACAGCAGAGGTCTGCAAGGTACCTGACTATGATAGCAGACGTCTGCAAGGTACCTGACTATGACAGTAGAGGTCTGCAAGATACCTGACTATGGCAGCAGAGGTCTGCATGGTACCTGACTATGACAGCAGAGGTCTGCATGGTACCTGACTATGACAGCAGAGGTCTGTAAGGTGCCTGACTATGACAGCAGAGGTCTGCAAGATACCTGACTATGACAGCAGAGGTCTGCAAGGTACCTGACTATGACAGCAGAGGTCTGCAAGGTACCTGACTATGACAGCAGAGGTCTGCATGGTACCTGACTATGACAGAAGAGGTCTGCAAGGTACCTGACTATGACAGCAGAGTTCTGCAAGGTACCTGACTATGACAGCAGAGGTCTGCATGGTACCTGACTATGACAGCAGAGGTCTGCAAGGTACCTGACTATGACAGCAGAGGCCTGCATGGTACCTGACTATGACAGCAGAGGCCTGCATGGTACCTGACTATGACAGCAGAGGCCTGCAAGGTACCTGACTATGACAGCAGAGGTCTGCAAGGTACCTGACTATGACAGCAGAGGTCTGTAATTTACCTGACTATGACAGCAGAGGTCTGCAAGGTACCTGACTATGACAGCAGAAGTCTGCAAGGTACCTGACTGACAGCAGAGGTCTGCAAGGTACCTGACTATGACAGCAGAGGTCTGCAAGGTACCTGACTATGACAGCAGAGGTCTGCAAGGTACCTGACTATGACAGCAGAAGTCTGCAAGGTACCTGACTGACAGGAGAGGTCTGCAAGGTACCTGACTATGACAGCAGAGGTCTCTAAGGCACTTGCCCTTGATATATGAGGTTATATCAAGGTTATACCCTCCAGTGCCATAGACACTGGAGGTGAATAAGGCGCTTGTCAAAGGTGGAGAACGTCAATAATGAGTGACAAAACTGCTGCAGATCACTAATGAACCTCATATAAATATATAAATATAATAGGTGAGTAAGTCGTCTATATATTATAGGTGTTTTAAGCGTTTATATTGTGTAAGTGAAAGATGTGTAAGTTGTTTATATAGTGTAGGTTTATGGTAGGTCTACCATAGTGTAGGTTTATGGTAGGTCTACCATAGTGTAGGTTTATGGTAGGTCTACCATAGTGTAGGTTTATGGTAGGTCTACCATAGTGTAGGTTTATGGTAGGTCTACCATAGTGTAGGTTTATGGTAGGTCTACCATAGTGTAGGTTTATGGTAGGTCTACCATAGTGTAGGTTTATGGTAGGTCTACCATAGTGTAGGTTTATGGTAGGTCTACCATAGTGTAGGTTTATGGTAGGTCTACCATAGTGTAGGTTTATGGTAGGTCTACCATAGTGTAGGTTTATGGTAGGTCTACCATAGTGTAGGTTTATGGTAGGTCTACCATAGTGTAGGTTTATGGTAGGTCTACCATAGTGTAGGTTTATGGTAGGTCTACCATAGTGTAGGTTTATGGTAGGTCTACCATAGTGTAGGTTTATGGTAGGTCTACCATAGTGTAGGTTTATGGTAGGACTACCATAGTGTAGGTTTATGGTAGGTCTACCATAGTGTAGGTTTATGGTAGGTCTACCATAGTGTAGGTTTATGGTAGGTCTACCATAGTGTAGGTTTATGGTAGGTCTACCATAGTGTAGGTTTATGGTAGGTCTACCATAGTGTAGGTTTATGGTAGGTCTACCATAGTGTAGGTTTATGGTAGGTCTACCATAGTGTAGGTTTATGGTAGGTCTACCATAGTGTAGGTTTATGGTAGGTCTACCATAGTGTAGGTTTATAAGGCCACTATTTATTGTAGGTGTGTAAGTTGTCTACATTGTGTAAGTGTGTAAGGCACCTATATAGTGATGGTGGGTAAGTGGTATATATAGTGAAGGTGTGTAAGTTGTCTGTATAGTGAGGGTGTGTAGGATATCTATGTTGTGTAGGTGTGAAAGGCATCTATATATTGTAGGTGTGTAAGGCAACTATATAGTGTAGGTGTTTAAGGTGTCTATAGTGTAGGTGTTTAAGGTGTAAGTTGTCTATATAGTGAAGGTGTGTAAGTTGTATATATAGTGTAGGTGTGCAAATCATCTAAATAGTGTAGGAGTGTAAGGTGTCTTTAGTGTAGATGTTTAAGGTATTTATATAGTGAAAGTGTGTAAGTTGTATATATAGTGTAGATGCGTAAGACATCTATATAGTGTAGGTGTGTAAGTCATCTATGTAATGTAGGTGTGTAAGGTGTCTATATAGTGTAGATATATAAGACCTCAATATAGTATAAGTCGTTTATATAGTGTAGGTTTATATGGGTGTACCATAGTGAAGATTTATATGGTCTACCATAGTGAGAGTCCATACGGTCTACCATAGTAAAGGTCTATATGGGTCTACCATATTGAAGGTCTATATGGGTCTACCAAAGTGAAGGTCTATATGGGTCTACCAAAGTGAAGGTCTATATGGGTCTACCATATTGAAGGTCTATACGGGTCTACCATAGTGAAGGTCTATATGGGTCTACCATATTGAAGGTCTATATGGGTCTACCAAAGTGAAGGTCTATATGGGTCTACCATATTGAAGGTCTATGTCGGCTCTACCACAGTAAAGGTCTATATGTAGGTCAATGGTGGGTCTGTCGGAGACATTGTAGCTCCTCAGAGGGTCTGTCATAGACAGGGTAGGTCTACAGAAAGTGTATCATTGACAGGTTAGGTGTACAGAGGGTGTATCATTGACAGGTTAGGTGTACAGAGGGTGTTTCATTGACAGGTTAGGTGTACAGAAGTGTATCATTGACAGGTTAGGTCTACAGAGGGTGTATCATTGACAGGTTAGGTCTACAGAGGGTGTATCATTGACAGGTTAAGTCTACAGAGGGTGTATCATTGACAGGTTAGGTCTACAGAGGGTGTATCATTGACAGGTTAGGTGTACAGAGGGTGTATCATTGACAGGTTAGGTCTACAGAGGGTGTATCATTGACAGGTTAGGTGTACAGAGGGTGTTTCATTGACAGGTTAGGTGTACAGAAGTGTATCATTGACAGGTTAGGTCTACAGAGGGTGTATCATTGACAGGTTAAGTCTACAGAGGGTGTATCATTGACAGGTTAGGTCTACAGAGGGTGTATCATTGACAGGTTAGGTGTACAGAGGGTGTATCATTGACAGGTTAGGTCTACAGAGGGTGTATCATTGACAGGTTAGGTGTACAGAGGGTGTATCATTGACAGGTTAGGTGTACAGAGGGTGTATCATTGACAGGGTAGGTGTACAGAGGGTGTATCATTGACAGGGTAGGTGTACATAGGGTGTATCATTGACAGGGTAGGTGTACAGAGGGTGTATCATTGACAGGGTAGGTCTACAGAGGGTGTATCATTGACAGGGTAGGTCTACAGAGGGTACATCATTGACAGGGTTGGTCTGCCGGAGATATTGCAGTTCCATAGAGGGTCTGTCATAGACAGTAGTTCTGCAAGAGGCGTTTCGTAAACAGTGGAGGTCAGTAGAAGATCTGTCAAAGATAGTGGAGATCAGATCTGTCATAGACAGTTGAGGTCAGTAGAAGATCTGTCATAGATAGTGGAGTTCAGTAGAAGATCTGTCATAGACAGTTGAGGTCAGTAGAAGATCTGTCATAGATAGTGGAGTTCAGTAGAAGATCTGTCATAGATATTGGAGTTCAGTAGAAGATCTGTCATAGATAGTGGAGGTCAGTAGAAGATCTGTCATAGATAGTGGAGGTCAGTAGAAGATCTGTCATAGATAGTGGAGTTCAGTAGAAGATCTGTCATGGTGGAGATCACTAGAAGATCTGTCATAGATAGTGGAGGTCAGTAGAAGATCAACAGAAGGAGCGGTCTTGGGAAAGCAGCTAAGACGGCGTTCTTGATCAAAGGCGATCAAGTTACAAGATAAGCGGTATCAGTGTGGCGGAACCCAAGAGTCGAGATTCATTTCCGTACCACTGCCAGAATGGCCCATCACACACAGCAATGTGACTAATATAACTGCTTGCCAACTCCCCCGCCCCCCACACACACAGCAATGTAACTATTGTAACTGCTTGCCAACCCCCAACCCCCAACCCCCACACACACACAGAACAAAGAAACTATTATATCTGACTATTTTGTATTAGTAAGGCAACACAAGCAAGTCCTCCAGTTCTGTTTAACAAAAACTGTCATGACTTTAACTTCACACTCATTTCTCTTGTTAATCTTCCTGATCATGTTCTTCTCCTCCTCCTGTTCTTCATCCTAAGTTTACTAGACACTCTTCACTTTTAATCTGTGTCAAATAAATGCAACTAGAGCTGACCTACGACTTCCGCGCAGTGCAAGACCCACCTGAGGAAGTCGACGAAGTAGTGTGTGGTGGTGATGTCCTTGGTAAAGCGCGGCCCGAGCTCCTGCTGCGTCAGGCTCACCAACGCCTCCTCGAACCAGCGAACATCCTTAGGCGAGGTGAACCTGAAGACGGCAAGCGTTCTCTGAAGATCAGGTTACCGGGGAAGATAACACACAGCAGCTTGGATTACGTCAAGGGAAGGTTACACACATGACAGAGTTGGGGCGAGCGTGACCACCCCGCCTCGCACACACCAACACCTTCACTTAGTGTTATCTTGCACTTATCATGCAACAAGCAAACGTTCTTTAAGGAGAACACCGAGTCAGTCGGGTAATGAACCACTTCTCCCTTTGGTACCTGCTGGTCTTTAAGGACTAGCGGGAGCAGGAGGCAGAGTGTAGAGGAGCAGGAGGCAGAGTGTAGAGGAGCAGGAGGCGGGTGAGTGTAAAGGAGCAGGAGGCGGGCGAGTGTAGAGGAGCAGGAGGCGGGTGAGTGTAAAGGAGCAGGAGGCGGGCGAGTGTAGAGGAGCAGGAGGCGGGTGAGTGTAGAGGAGCAGGAGGCGGGTGAGTGTAGAGGAGCAGGAGGCAGGTGAGTGTAGAGGAGCAGGAGGCAGGTGAGTGTAGAGGAGCAGGAGGCAGGTGAGTGTAGAGGAGCAGGAGGCGGGTGAGTGTAGAGGAGCAGGAGGCGGGTGAGTGTAGAGGAGCAGGAGGCAGGTGAGTGTAGAGGAGCAGGAGGCGGGTGAGTGTAGAGGAGCAGGAGGCGGGTGAGTGTAGAGGAGCAGGAGGCGGGTGAGTGCTGTGGGAAGGACTTCCCACCAACAACTGCACTACAATTATCGCTAAACATACTTCACTGTAATCAATAACTGAACACACAGTTTTGCTTATGAAAAAAGTTCCTGTGATGTAAACTTGTATTTATACATTTAGATTGTACACATCGATAGTTCATGGTATAACATTCACTTTTAATTATTAACCTTCATTAAAAGTAATGTCGGGGAACGGTATTGTCGCAATGTTTGACAGTGAATTGTTCATATTAAAGGTTCAGAGGTCATAATTACCGCGTATGTTCTCACACACTCACCAACGCCTCACAAACCTGACCTACCCAACGCCTCACAAACCTAACCTACCCAACGCCTCACAAACCTAACCTACCCAACGCCTCACAAACCTAACCTACCCAACGCATCACAAACCTAACCAACCCAACGCCTCACAAACCTAACCTACCCAACGCCTCACAAACCTAACCTACCCAACGCCTCACAAACCTAACCTACCCAACGCCTCACAAAGTCGTGTGTGTACATTTGTAATTCAAAGCGCTGGGTAGAATGTGTTAGTTTTAGATTGCTTAAGCCTCCAACATAGAAAAGGCCAATTATTCCCCCTCAAACTTTGCTATGACCTTTGCCTATGACAGGTTAGGGAAGACGCCGTGAGGGTCCCTTGAGGCTGCAGGTTTATGGAACACTATGGCATAGCGGTAGACATGAAGTCGGCAACCCTCAAGTACCTGCCCTGAACTGTTTTACACAACAGTCAAGTCAAAGTTTGAGGGAAATAATAACCTTTTTCTATACTTTGGTGGCATTAGCAATCAGAAAATAGCACTTATTACCCGGAAGCAAAAACTGTCTGGCTTTCTGTAAATAGTGAATACCTGGTATACATTAGTTTATACGTCTATGTAGATCTCTCAAGACAATTAATACAATACTACATACACCTGCCTCTACCTCACAGTTGGTCAATACACGAGATACACTACTGCATTCGCCCGCCTCTGCCCTACAGTTGGTCAATTGGCAACACTCGTGGCGCGAGAGGGCCCACACCCACCTGTCAGCTATGACCCGGCAACACTCGTGGCGCCAGAGGGCCCACACCCACCTGTCAGCTATGACCGGCAACACTCGTGGCGCCAGAGGGCCCACACCCAGCTGTCAGCTATGACCCGGCAACACTCGTGGCGCCAGAGGGCCCACACCCACCTGTCAGCTATGACCCGGCAACACTCGTGGCGCCAGAGGGCCCACACCCACCTGTCAGCTATGACCGGCAACACTCGTGGCGCCAGAGGGCCCACACCCACCTGTCAGCTATGACCCGGCAACACTCGTGGCGCCAGAGGGCTCACACTCACCTGTCAGCTATGACCCGGCAACACTCGTGGCGCCAGAGGGCCAGGAGGGTGTCAGAGGAGGTGACGACATTGGCAGCGGCGCCCAGCATGCCCTGCCAGATGCGTGAGAGATCCCGCAAGTTGAACACGTAGTGGAACTTGGCCGGTGTGGGGAGCAGCTTGTTCTGTAACACACACACGTCGACGCTCACTGTCTGTCTTACTCACAATGGTTATTAGTGTAGTTATATATGTTTACCTCAACCCCACACCACTCACTAGGGGGGTCTGGCAACACTACTTTGAACCCCACACCACTCACTAGTGAGGCTGGCAACACTACTTTGGACCCCACACCACTCACTAGTGAGGCTGGCAACACTACTTTGGACCCCACACCACTCACTAGAGAGGGTGGCAACACTACTTTGGACCCCACACCACTCACTAGTGAGGCTGGCAACACTACTTTGGACCCCACACTACTCACTAGAGAGGGTGGCAACACTACTTTGGACCCCACACCACTCACTAGAGAGGCGGACAACACTACCTGGTGTTTGATCTGTGGGGTCCGACATGCTCAAGAATACTGCTCTTATAAACTGTATAATATTGTGTTGTGTTACATCAATCAGAATATATTGATATGTGTTGTATATCACAGATCATTTTCAAAGAACATTATTAAGCAATGCAGACGATGAGTCACAATAACGAGGCTGAAGAACTGACGACCAAACCACAGCTCAGATGATGGAGGTGCGACGACTTTTCCTGGTCCGTCCCGTCCCTCACACGACATGATAATGGTCTACGACGGACCGAAACGTCGTCGCTTTCCATCTTCTGAGTTGCGCTTTGGTCATTATATTAAGCAATGTTATATTAAAATGTTGCAAAGTATGGAAATGATTTAATAATTGTTTTCGTGGTTCTAGGCAATAGAAAGCAAATTTGACAATATATTTAGTCCAGTAATATATGAGAAAGATAGAAGCATAGGAAGCAAACATCCGGCACTGAACGAAACTATACATTGGACAATTGGAAATTCGTATTTCTCTTCTCCCGTACAATCTTATCTTCATCATATACAGTCTTGAGAATGTAATACTATCAGGTCATGTATACCTTGGTATGAGCCCACATCTTCCTGGTCAAAGGCACCAGCTTCTCCACCATGTCCCTGACCTCTTGGTTAAAGCCGCGCTTTACGCTGTAGTGGCCGCGAGCAATCACGCCGAAGATCTTGTTGATGGAGCCCTCGGAGGGGATGGTGGAGTTAAAGATGCAGAAGTGGCGCTTCAGGCGGGAGGGAATATCGTTGCGGCCGCCACCTGACGCAGGATATTCCACTCTCAGTGTGAGTCTTACTCTTTTTATCAGTGACCAGACTACAGGTGCAGGAGAAGGAACAGGTGGGTGACTGGCAGAGGTACAGTTTATACAGGAAATGGTGCAGGCGAAGTACAGGTCACAGATAAAATACAACGGATAATATCAAATACAGGAGAAGACACGGGAGAAATTCAGATGAATGTCTAAGTGAAGGTCACCGTCACCGTATTTAGTGAAGTGAACACATAAATAATAATACGGTTATGATTCAGATACAGATAAGCAAATATACAGGTGGAATACCAGGTACAAGTATGTAAATATTAATATGTCACTGTCATTAACAATAAGGCCCTGCTAATATTCAGTATGCATGATGTTGAAACTAATTATTCTCTTTACAGAAAATAATAATTTTCCAGAATAGTGTTGTCATTGTATTATATATTGCATTATACTGTATTGGGTTCTTGTCATGACAAATTCTGTGTACATCTTCACGTACATCTGAGTACATGTGCACGTAATTTCTGAGACTCAGATTCGCTGTCATGCCATGCACTCTTACCCGGGTGGCCCATGGCTGCCAGGAACTGTAAGTCGACAATGTAAGTGAAGTCTCCAGGCTTCTCCAGGCTGTAGAACCCGCCCATCTCCATCGTCTGTCGCACTATCTCGTTGGTCGGCTGCAAAAGAGACAATTCTGTTGCAGGGTCTGAGAAGATGAAAAAGAGTAGTATTTACACGTACTCAAAGTAGGTGTAGGAACTTAAGTGTAACTTTAAAATATCGGTCAAACCAAAGGTCTAGTAACTATAATGTTGTTCGTCTGTCAGCGATCAACACCAAACACGCACTCAATACATTTTCCGTAATAACTGTTGAGTGACGTCAGGGGAAGGTGGAAGGATAGTCAAACGAGGTAAGTGTAGTCCCCCACACGTGCTGGTGGTGGAAGGAGAGTCAAAAAAGGTAAGTGTAGTCCCCCCCACACGTGCTGCTGGTGGAAGGAGAGTCAAGCAAGGTAAGCATAGTCCCCCCACACGTGCTGCTGGTGGAAGGAGAGTCGCACAAGGTAAGTATAGTCCCCCCACACGTGCTGCTGGTGGAAGGAGAGTCACACAAGGTAAGTATAGTCCCCCCACACGTGCTGCTGGTGGAAGGAGAGTCACACAAGGTAAGTATAGTCCCCCCACACGTGCTGCTGGTGTAGGAAGAGTCACACAGTCACCAACAAACCTCCCAATACAGCAACATTAGTGTAAAGAAGTAATTAGTAATTTTATGTTTTCATTTATTCTTATTTACTTATTTGCATTACCATAATCTATATCCATTTGTTTTCCTGCAAGAGACATCAGCGTGTCATCAGTTCCTGCAGCAAGCTTTATTTTCCTGTGTGTGTTGTGTCTGTAGTGAGCCTCGCATTTGTATACAATGAACCGAAGCTTGAACTTGTCAGTAAGAGCAGCTTCTTAAATGTAAATTGCTTAATGCCTCTGTACTGTAATGCCTCTTCTGCAGATATCTGATACTTCTTGTAAATGTGCTGACAATCTGCGATAAGAGAGATGAAGACATGTCAGTAACCTGGCTGTAACCGGGAGAAAACTTGGCAGTAACTTGGCAGTGCCCTGGCTGTAACCTGGCAGTAACTTGGCAGTGCCCTGGCTGTAACCTGGCAGTAACTTGGCAGTGTCCTGGCTGTAACTGGTAGTAACTTGGCAGTAACCAGGCAATAACCAGGTAGTAACCCGGCAGGTTACTGCCAGGTTACTGGCATTACGCAGTTTGTTACGAATAACAGAAGGCCAACGACCCTACAAATGTGCACGGATTGAGGAATAAATAACTGGGTAGAAGTCAGAACAGGTAACACCTTTACAGGAGATGGGACAAGTGCGGATAGCCTCCTTAGCGGCAGCATCCGCACGTATTGTAAGGACACACCAATGTAACAATCGAGGCTTGTCGTAAAAATTATCCAGAATGGTTATCTACACAAGGGAGAATGGGAAGCTGGACCCGCGTGGGAGCATCCCCCAGGGACTTAGCGGTGGAAATAACCGCCTTTGTTCCCAAGCTTCATAATGAATCAGTCTACAGTATTCACTTACTTAGAGAAAATAACCTTCAGTCATTTTGCATTCAAATTGCATTGTATAGTACTACTGTTCATAATATCAAGAGTATTCTCATTATTAGAAGGAGTTTAAGTCACCATCAGTGACGTCACAAGCAAGAACTAGGTTGTGACGCGGAGTGACCGGAGGTCATAGGTCACGAGGTTCCATGTCCTCTATTTCTCAAAGGTCAAATAGCTATGTTGTAATTGGGAATAGCTCTTCCTAAGATGTTTGTGTAATTTAACTTCAGTACAATAAATCAATCAATCCGGATAATTCAGTACGACAGAGGTTAATTGTTAACTTAAGCCTGGCAAAGTAACTTAGATACTAGCGGAAGAATACAGATCTAGGCCTCTGGGTAGAAGAGAGAGAGGACAGGGCAGTGTGGTTTCAGCAGCAACTGGGAGAGGTCATCCATCTCACCTCTTCCCCAAGGCAACACAACATCTAGCTGTCTATAGAAGGTAAAAGTTGCTTGGAGTTTCTTAGGGATAGGTCACTCATTGCCGTTAAATTTATAGTCAGGGCATATTCAGTTAGGGCGTGTTCAAGTAGGGAGTGAACAATTATTTAGATTTTGCTTAATTTTTGAATAAATTAATTAGCTTAATGTGTATTTTTATTATTTCCATGTGTTTGTTATATTTATGTGAATTGTCCTTGTCACGTGGTTCCACGTGGCCGAATTGAATTGGGCGCCGATTCTAACACCGAATCAGGATTATTACTCCTGTTGATTTTAATTAACTACACACGTAAGATCCAGGGTTATTTGTACTAGTGGGGAATCAAGCCCCAAGGTTGATTGTTTAGCGTGGTCGATCCAGTCTCGATCATTGCTCATTTGGTTACTGATCTGGTGGTGGCGGCGAAAGGAGATCCTAGAACTTTGCTAGAAGTCTATTTTCACGTCATACGGGTTGTAGAATCTCAAGTCGGTAAATCGTCTTGAGACCACGTGGCGTGGAGTCGGCTCGAGTAAAGTCGTGGGGTCCCTTGGTTAAGAACTAAAGTAAAGAACACGGGTAAAGAGAGAAAAAAGAGGGTAGAAGGGAGGGAGAAACCCGTCCCGTGTTACAA
>WNGS01004463.1:40976-54628 GCA_020271785.1 Procambarus virginalis
GTGTAGGAGCCGCATCCCTAAAGATGTGATGCCCCTCTCCAAATCAAGAGGCATACAGGATGATCTCCGGAGTAATTTCAGGAATTCCAGTGTCCATTGCTGGTAAACCGACGGGTGCGGGAGGGTGGTGTGGCGGCCGAGGTCGGTTGTCTGTTCCGGCAGAGAGTGGTCGGGGGACGTTGTCTGCCTGTACGCAAGTAACAGTCTGGTGCAACAACCAGAGCTCTCTTTGGAGGTTTAGGTTCCATAAGCCCCAACCCCCTCAGGCCAGAACAATATGTAAACACACAAATTTATAAATGACATGGTGTCTGCCATTGACAGCTGAGATATGTAAGGCGACTGCCATTGACAGCCGAGATATGTAAGGCGTCTGCCATTGACAGCTGGGATATGTAAGGTGTCTGTCATTGACAGCTGAGATATGTAAGGCTCTGCCATTGACAGCTGAAATATGTAAGGCGTCTGCCATTGACAGCTGATATAATTAATGCATCTGCTGTTGACAGCTGAGATATGTAAGGGGTCTGTCATTGACAGCTGAGATAAATAAGGTGTCCGCATGTGAGGGCTGGGGCAGTTGTGGTCTAAAACCTCTACCTTTGAAGAAGATGCACAAGACGTCTAACAAAGATGTGTCATTAACAGAGGAGGTATGTCAAGCGGCTGTCATTAACAGGGGAGCTATGTCAATTGGCTGTCATTAACAGAGGAGCTATGTCAATGGCTGTCATTAACAGAGGAGCAATGTCAAGCGTCTCTCATTAACAGAGGAGCTATGTCAAGCGTCTCTCATTAACAGAAGAGCTATGTCAAGCATCTTCATTAACAGAGGAGCAATGTCAAGCGGCTGTCATTAATTGAGGAGCTATGTCAAACGTCTCTCATTAACAGAGGAGGAATGTCAAGCATCTGTCATTAACAGAGATGGTTTGTCAAGCATCTGTCAATAATAGAGGAAGGATGTCAAGCGTCTGTCAATAACAGAGGAAGGATGTCAAGCATCTGTCAATAACAGAAGTTTGTCAAGCATCTGTCAATAATAGAGGAAGGATGTCAAGCGTCTGTCATTAACAGAGGAATGATGTCAAGCGTCTGTCAATAACAAAGAAGGTATGTCAAGCATCTGTCAATAACAGAAGTTTGTCAAGCGTCTGTCAATAACAGAGAAGGTATGTCAAGCGTCTGTCAATAACAGAGAAGGTATGTCAAGCATCTGTCAATAATAGAGGAAGGATGTCAAGCGTCTGTCATTAACAGAGGAATGATGTCAAGCGTCTGTCAATAACATAGAAGGTATGTCAAGCGTCTGTCAATAACATAGAAGGTATGTCAAGCGTCTGTCAATAACAGAAGGTATGTCAAGCGTCTGTCAATAACAGAGGAAGAGTGTCAAGCATCTGTCAATAACAAAGAAGGTATGTCAAGCATCTGTCAGTAACAGAAGTTTGTCAAGCGTCTGTCAATAACAAAGGAACAATGTCAAGCATCTGTCAATAAAAGAGAAGGTATGTCAAGCGTCTGTCAATAACAGAGAAGGTATGTCAAGCAAGGTACCTGACTATGACAGCAGAGGTCTGCAAGGTACCTGACTATGACAGCAGAGGTCTGCATGGTACCTGACTATGACAGCAGAGGTCTGCAAGGTACCTGACTATGACAGCAGAGGTCTGCATGGTACCGGACTATGACAGCAGAGGTCTGCATGGTACCTGACTATGACAGCAGAGGTCTGCAAGGTACCTGACTATGACAGCAGAGGTCTGCAAGATACCTGACTATGACAGCAGAGGTCTGCATGGTACCTGACTATGACAGCAGAGGTCTGCATGGTACCTGACTATGACAGCAGAGGTCTGCATGGTACCTGACTATGACAGCAGAGGTCTGCAAGGTACCTGACTATGACAGCAGAGGTCTGCAAGATACCTGACTATGACAGCAGAGGTCTGCATGGTACCTGACTATGACAGCAGAGGTCTGCAAGGTACCTGACTATGAAAGCAGAGGTCTGCAAGGTACCTGACTGTGGCAGCAGACGTCTGCAAGGTACCTGAGTATGACAGCAGAGGTCTGCAAGGTACCTGACTATGACAGCAGAGGTCTGCAAGGTACCTGCCTATGACAGCAGAGGTCTGCAAGGTACCTGACTATGACAGCAGAGGTCTGCATGGTACCTGACTATGACATCAGAGGTCTGCAAGGTACCTGACTATGACAGCAGAGGTCTGCAAGGTACCTGACTGACAGCAGAGGTCTGCAAGGTACCTGACTATGACAGCAGAGGTCTGCAAGGTACCTGACTATGACAGCAGAGGTCTGCAAGGTACCTGACTATGACAGCAGAGGTCTGCAAGGTACCTGACTATGACAGCAGAGGTCTGCAAGGTACCTGACTATGACAGCAGAGGTCTGCAAGGTACCTGACTATGACAGCAGAGGTCTGCAAGGTACCTGACTATGACAGCAGAGGTCTGCAAGGTACCTGACTATGACAGCAGAGGTCTGCAAGGTACCTGACTGTGAGAGCAGAGGTCTGCAAGGTACCTGACTATGACAGCAGAGGTCTGCAAGGTACCTGACTATGACAGCAGAGGTCTGCAAGGTACCTGACTATGACAGCAGAGGTCTGCAAGGTACCTGACTATGATAGCAGACGTCTGCAAGGTACCTGACTATGACAGAAGAGGTCTGCAAGGTACCTGACTATGACAGCAGAGGTCTGCAAGGTACCTGACTATAACAGCAGAGGTCTGCAAGGTACCTGACTATGATAGCAGACGTCTGCAAGGTACCTGACTATGACAGCAGAGGTCTGCAAGGTACCTGACTATGACAGCAGAGGTCTGCAAGGTACCTGACTATGACAGCAGAGGTCTGCAAGGTACCTGACTATGACAGCAGAGGTCTGCAAGGTACCTGACTATGATAGCAGACGTCTGCAAGGTACCTGACTATGACAGAAGAGGTCTGCAAGGTACCTTACTATGACAGCAGAGGTCTGCATGGTACCTGACTGTTGACCAGACCACACACTAGAAGTTGAAGGGACGACGACGTTTCGGTCCGTCCTGGACCATTCTCGGTAGTCGGTACCTGACTATGATAGCAGAGGTCTGCATGGTACCTGACTATGACAGCAGAGATCTGCAAGGTACCTGACTATGACAGCAGAGGTCTGCAAGGTACCTGACTATGATAGCAGACGTCTGCAAGGTACCTGACTATGACAGCAGAGGTCTGCAAGATACCTGACTATGGCAGCAGAGGTCTGCATGGTACCTGACTATGACAGCAGAGGTCTGCATGGTACCTGACTATGACAGCAGAGGTCTGCAAGGTACCTGACTATGACAGCAGAGGTCTGCAAGATACCTGACTATGACAGCAGAGGTCTGCAAGGTACCTGACTATGGCAGCAGAGGTCTGCAAGGTACCTGACTATGACAGCAGAGGTCTGCATGGTACCTGACTATGACAGCAGAGGTCTGCAAGGTACCTGACTATGACAGCAGAGGTCTGCAAGGTACCTGATTATGACAGCAGAGGTCTGCAAGGTACCTGACTATGACAGCAGAGGTCTGCAAGGTACTTGACTATGACAGCAGAGGTCTGCAAGGTACCTGACTATGACAGCAGACGTCTGCAAGGTACCTGACTATGACAGCAGAGGTCTGCAAGGTACCTGACTATGACAGCAGAGGTCTGCATGGTACCTGACTATGACAGCAGAGGTCTGCAAGGTACCTGACTATGACAGCAGAGGTTTGCAAGGTACCTGACTATGACAGCAGAGGTCTGCAAGGTACCTGACTATGACAGCAGAGGTCTGCAAGGTACCTGACTATGACAGGAGAGGTCTGCAAGGTACCTGACTATGACAGCAGAGGTCTGCATGGTACCTGACTATGACAGCAGAGGTCTGCAAGGTACCTGACTATGACAGCAGAAGTCTGCAAGGTACCTGACTATGACAGCAGAGGTCTGCAAGGTACCTGACTATGACAGCAGAGGTCTGCAAGGTACCTGACTATGACAGCAGAAGTCTGCAAGGTACCTGACTGACAGGAGAGGTCTGCAAGGTACCTGACTATGACAGCAGAAGTCTGCAAGGTACCTGACTGACAGGAGAGGTCTGCAAGGTACCTGACTATGACAGCAGAGGTCTCTAAGGCACTTGCCCTTGATATATGAGGTTGGTAAATCATCTGGTAAAGACGGTGAGACTATACGATGTTCAAGGAAGATAGAGGATGTACACAAAGTGTTTGTTATAACAAACTAAAGTGCACGATGTATCCGCCATAGACACTGGAGGTGAATAAGGCGCTTGGCAAAGGTGGAGAACGTCAATAATGAGTGACAAAACTGCTGCAGATCACTAATGAACCTCATATAAATATAAATATATTAGGTGAGTAAGTCGTCTATATATTATAGGTGTTTTAAGCGTTTATAGAGTGTAAGTGAAAGATGTGTAAGTTGTTTATATAGTGTAGGTTTATGGTAGGTCTACCATAGTGTAGGTTTATGGTAGGTCTACCATAGTGTAGGTTTATGGTAGGTCTACCATAGTGTAGGTTTATGGTAGGTCTACCATAGTGTAGGTTTATGGTAGGTCTACCATAGTGTAGGTTTATGGTAGGTCTACCATAGTGTAGGTTTATGGTAGGTCTACCATAGTGTAGGTTTATGGTAGGTCTACCATAGTGTAGGTTTATGGTAGGTCTACCATAGTGTAGGTTTATGGTAGGTCTACCATAGTGTAGGTTTATAAGGCCACTATTTATTGTAGGTGTGTAAGTTGTCTACATTGTGTAAGTGTGTAAGGCACCTATATAGTGATGGTGGGTAAGTGGTATATATATAGTGAAGGTGTGTAAGTTGTCTGTATAGTGAGGGTGTGTAGGATATCTATGTTGTGTAGGTGTGAAAGGCATCTATTTATTGTAGGTGTGTAAGGCAACTATATAGTGTAGGTGTTTAAGGTGTCTATAGTGTAGGTGTTTAAGGTGTAAGTTGTCTATATAGTGAAGGTGTGTAAGTTGTATATATAGTGTAGGTGTGCAAATCATCTAAATAGTGTAGGAGTGTAAGGTGTCTTTAGTGTAGATGTTTAAGGTATTTATATAGTGAAAGTGTGTAAGTTGTATATATAGTGTAGATGCGTAAGACATCTATATAGTGTAGGTGTGTAAGTCATCTATGTAATGTAGGTGTGTAAGGTGTCTATATAGTGTAGATATATAAGACCTCAATATAGTATAAGTCGTTTATATAGTGTAGGTTTATATGGGTGTACCATAGTGAAGATTTATATGGTCTACCATAGTGAGAGTCCATACGGTCTACCATAGTAAAGGTCTATATGGGTCTACCATATTGAAGGTCTATATGGGTCTACCAAAGTGAAGGTCTATATGGGTCTACCATATTGAAGGTCTATACGGGTCTACCATAGTGAAGGTCTATATGGGTCTACCATATTGAAGGTCTATATGGGTCTACCAAAGTGAAGGTCTATATGGGTCTACCATATTGAAGGTCTATACGGGTCTACCATAGTGAAGGTCTATATGGGTCTACCATATTGAAGGTCTATGTCGGCTCTACCACAGTAAAGTTCTATATGTAGGTCAATGGTGGGTCTGTCGGAGACATTGTAGCTCCTCAGAGGGTCTGTCATAGACAGGGTAGGTCTACAGAAAGTGTATCATTGACAGGTTAGGTGTACAGAGGGTGTATCATTGACAGGTTAGGTGTACAGAGGGTGTTTCATTGACAGGTTAGGTGTACAGAAGTGTATCATTGACAGGTTAGGTCTACAGAGGGTGTATCATTGACAGGTTAAGTCTACAGAGGGTGTATCATTGACAGGTTAGGTCTACAGAGGGTGTATCATTGACAGGTTAGGTGTACAGAGGGTGTTTCATTGACAGGTTAGGTGTACAGAAGTGTATCATTGACAGGTTAGGTGTACAGAGGGTGTATCATTGACAGGTTAAGTCTACAGAGGGTGTATCATTGACAGGTTAGGTCTACAGAGGGTGTATCATTGACAGGTTAGGTCTACAGAGGGTGTATCATTGACAGGTTAAGTCTACAGAGGGTGTATCATTGACAGGTTAGGTCTACAGAGGGTGTATCATTGACAGGTTAGGTGTACAGAGGGTGTATCATTGACAGGTTAGGTCTACAGAGGGTGTATCATTGACAGGGTAGGTCTACAGAGGGTGTATCATTGACAGGGTAGGTCTACAGAGGGTGTATCATTGACAGGGTAGGTCTACAGAGGGTACATCATTGACAGGGTTGGTCTGCCGGAGATATTGCAGTTCCATAGAGGGTCTGTCATAGACAGTAGTTCTGCAAGAGGCGTTTCGTAAACAGTGGAGGTCAGTAGAAGATCTGTCAAAGATAGTGGAGATCAGATCTGTCATAGACAGTTGAGGTCAGTAGAAGATCTGTCATAGATAGTGGAGTTCAGTAGAAGATCTGTCATAGACAGTTGAGGTCAGTAGAAGATCTGTCATAGATAGTGGAGTTCAGTAGAAGATCTGTCATAGATATTGGAGTTCAGTAGAAGATCTGTCATAGATAGTGGAGGTCAGTAGAAGATCTGTCATAGATAGTGGAGGTCAGTAGAAGATCTGTCATAGATAGTGGAGTTCAGTAGAAGATCTGTCATGGTGGAGATCACTAGAAGATCTGTCATAGATAGTGGAGGTCAGTAGAAGATCAACAGAAGGAGCGGTCTTGGGAAAGCAGCTAAGACGGCGTTCTTGATCAAAGGCGATCAAGTTACAAGATAAGCGGTATCAGTGTGGCGGAACCCAAGAGTCGAGATTCATTTCCGTACCACTGCCAGAATGGCCCATCACACACAGCAATGTGACTAATATAACTGCTTGCCAACTCCCCCGCCCCCCACACACACAGCAATGTAACTATTATAATTGCTTGCCAACCCCCAACCCCCCCCCACACACACACAACAAAGAAACTATTATATCTGACTATTTTGTATTAGTAAGGCAACACAAGCAAGTCCTCCAGTTCTGTTTAACAAAAACTGTCATGACTTTAACTTCACACTCATTTCTCTTGTTAATCTTCCTGATCATGTTCTTCTCCTCCTCCTGTTCTTCATCCTAAGTTTACTAGACACTCTTCACTTTTAATCTGTGTCAAATAAATGCAACTAGAGCTGACCTGCGACTTCCGCGCAGTGCAAGACCCACCTGAGGAAGTCGACGAAGTAGTGTGTGGTGGTGATGTCCTTGGTAAAGCGCGGCCCGAGCTCCTGCTGCGTCAGGCTCACCAACGCCTCCTCGAACCAGCGAACATCCTTAGGCGAGGTGAACCTGAAGAAGGCAAGCGTTCTCTGAAGATCAGGTTACCGGGGAACATAACACACAGCATGCTTGGATTACGTCAAGGGAAGGTTACACACATGACAGAGTTGGGGCGAGCGTGACCACCCCGCCTCGCACACACCAACACCTTCACTTAGTGTTATCTTGCACTTATCATGCAACAAGCAAACGTTCTTTAAGGAGAACACCGAGTCAGTCGGGTAATGAACCACTTCTCCCTTTGGTACCTGCTGGTCTTTAAGGACTAGCGGGAGCAGGAGGCAGAGTGTAGAGGAGCAGGAGGCAGAGTGTAGAGGAGCAGGAGGCGGGTGAGTGTAAAGGAGCAGGAGGCGGGCGAGTGTAGAGGAGCAGGAGGCGGGTGAGTGTAAAGGAGCAGGAGGCGGGCGAGTGTAGAGGAGCAGGAGGCGGGTGAGTGTAGAGGAGCAGGAGGCGGGTGAGTGTAGAGGAGCAGGAGGCAGGTGAGTGTAGAGGAGCAGGAGGCAGGTGAGTGTAGAGGAGCAGGAGGCGGGTGAGTGTAGAGGAGCAGGAGGCGGGTGAGTGTAGAGGAGCAGGAGGCGGGTGAGTGTAGAGGAGCAGGAGGCAGGTGAGTGTAGAGGAGCAGGAGGCAGGTGAGTGTAGAGGAGCAGGAGGCGGGTGAGTGTAGAGGAGCAGGAGGCAGGTGAGTGTAGAGGAGCAGGAGGCAGGTGAGTGTAGAGGAGCAGGAGGCGGGTGAGTGCTACGGGAAGGATTTCCCACCAACAACTGCACTACAATTATCGCTAAACATACTTCACTGTAATCAATAACTGAACACACAGTTTTGCTTATGAAAAAAGTTCCTGTGATGTAAACTTGTATTTATACATTCAGATTGTACACATCGATAGTTCATGGTATAACATTCACTTTTAATTATTAACCTTCATTAAAAGTAATGTCGGGGAACGGTATTGTCGCAATGTTTGACAGTGAATTGTTCATATTAAAGGTTCAGAGGTCATAATTACCGCGTATGTTCTCACACACTCACCAACGCCTCACAAACCTGACCTACCCAACGCCTCACAAACCTAACCTACCCAACGCCTCACAAACCTAACCTACCCAACGCCTCACAAACCTAACCTACCCAACGCATCACAAACCTAACCAACCCAACGCCTCACAAACCTAACCTACCCAACGCCTCACAAACCTAACCTACCCAACGCCTCACAAACCTAACCTACCCAACGCCTCACAAACCTAACCTACCCAACGCCTCACAAAGTCGTGTGTGTACATTTGTAATTCAAAGCGCTGGGTAGAATGTGTTAGTTTTAGATTGCTTAAGCCTCCAACATAGAAAAGGCCAATTATTCCCCCTCAAACTTTGCTATGACCTTTGCCTATGACAGGTTAGGGAAGACGCCGTGAGGGTCCCTTGAGGCTGCAGGTTTATGGAACACTATGGCATAGCTGTAGACATGAAGTCGGCAACCCTCAAGTACCTGCCCTGAACTGTTTTACACAACAGTCAAGTCAAAGTTTGAGGGAAATAATAACCTTTTTCTATACTTTGGTGGCATTAGCAATCAGAAAATAGCACTTATTACCCGGAAGCAAAAACTGTCTGGCTTTCTGTAAATAGTGAATACCTGGTATACATTAGTTTATACGTCTATGTAGATCTCTCAAGACAATTAATACAATACTACATACACCTGCCTCTACCTCACAGTTGGTCAATACACGAGATACACTACTGCATTCGCCCGCCTCTGCCCTACAGTTGGTCAATTGGCAACACTCGTGGCGCGAGAGGGCCCACACCCACCTGTCAGCTATGACCCGGCAACACTCGTGGCGCCAGAGGGCTCACACCCACCTGTCAGCTATGACCCGGCAACACTCGTGGCGCCAGAGGGCCAGGAGGGTGTCAGAGGAGGTGACGACATTGGCAGCGGCGCCCAGCATGCCCTGCCAGATGCGTGAGAGATCCCGCAAGTTGAACACGTAGTGGAACTTGGCCGGTGTGGGGAGCAGCTTGTTCTGTAACACACACACGTCGACGCTCACTGTCTGTCTTACTCACAATGGTTATTAGTGCAGTTATATATATGTTTACCTCAACCCCACACCACTCATTAGGGGGGTCTGGCAACACTACTTTGGACCCCACACCACTCACTAGTGAGGCTGGCAACACTACTTTGGACCCCACACCACTCACTAGTGAGGCTGATAACACTACTTTGGACCCCACACCACTCACTAGTGAGCCTGGCAACACTACTTTGGACCCCACACCACTCACTAGTGACGCTAGCAACACTACTTTGGACCCCACACCACTCACTAGTGACGCTAGCAACACTACTTTGGACCCCACACCACTCACTAGTGAGGCTGGCAACACTACTTTGGACCCCACACCACTCACTAGAGAGGCTGGCCACACTACCTGGTGTTTGATCTGTGGGGTCCGACATGCTCAAGAATACTGCTCTTATAAACTGTATAATATTGTGTTGTGTTACATCAATCAGAATATATTGATATGTGTTGTATATCACAGATCATTTTCAAAGAACATTATTAAGACGATGAGACAGAATAACGAGGCTGAAGAACTGACGACCAAACCACAGCTCAGATGATGGAGGTGCGACGACGTTTCCTGGTCCGTCCCATCCCTCACATGTCATGATAATGGTCCACGACGGACCGAAACGTCGTCGCTTCTCCATCTTCCGAGTTGTGCTTTGGTCATTATATTACGCAATGTTATATTAAAATGTTGCAAAGTATGGAAATTATTTAATAATTGTTTTCGTGGTTCTATAGGCAATAGAAAGCAAATTTGACAATATATTTAGTCCAGTAATATATGAGAAAGATAGAAGCATAGGAAGCAAACATCCGGCACTGAACGAAACTATATATTGGATAATTGGAAATTCGTATTTCTCTTCTCCCGTATAATCTTATCTTCATCATATACAGTCTTGAGAATGTAATACTATCAGGTCATGTATACCTTAGTATGAGCCCACATCTTCCTGGTCAAAGGCACCAGCTTCTCCACCATGTCCCTGACCTCTTGGTTAAAGCCGCGCTTTACGCTGTAGTGGCCGCGAGCAATCACGCCGAAGATCTTGTTGATGGAGCCCTCAGACGGGATGGTGGAGTTAAAGATGCAGAAGTGGCGCTTCAGGCGGGAAGGAATGTCGTTGCGGCCGCCACCTGACGCAGGATATTCCACTCTCAGTGTGAGTCTTACTCTTTATATCAGTGACCAGACTACAGGTGCAGGAGAAGGAACAGGTGGATGACTGGCAGAGGTACAGTTTATACAGGAAATGGTGCAGGCGAAGTACAGGTGACAGATAAAATACAACGGATAACATAAAATACAGAAGACACGGGAGAAATTCAGATGAATGTCTAAGTGAAGGTCACCGTCACCGTATTTAGTGAAGTGAACACATAAATAATAATACGGTTATGATTCAGATACAGATAAGCAAATATACAGGTGGAATACCAGGTACAAGTATGTAAATATTAATATGTCAATGCCATTAAAAATAAGGTCCTGCTTATATTCAGTATGCATGATGTTGAAACGAATTATTCTCTTTACAGAAAATCATAATTTTCCAGAATAGTGTTGTCATTGTATTATATATATTGGATTATACTGTATTGGGTTCTTGTCATGACAAATTCTGTGTACATCTTCACGTACATCTGAGTACATATGCACGTAATTTCTGAGACTCAGATTCGCTGTCATGCCATGCACTCTTACCCGGGTGGCCCATGGCTGCCAGGAACTGTAAGTCGACAATGTAAGTGAAGTCTCCAGGCTTCTCCAGGCTGTAGAACCCGCCCATTTCCATCGTCTGTCGCACTATCTCGTTGGTCGGCTGCAAAAGAGACAATTCTGTTGCAGGGTCTGAGAAGATGAAAAAGAGT
This sequence comes from Procambarus virginalis, assembly GCA_020271785.1. NCBI lineage: Eukaryota > Metazoa > Arthropoda > Malacostraca > Decapoda > Cambaridae > Procambarus > Procambarus virginalis. The sequence continues at coordinate 52,292 of WNGS01004463.1, forward strand.
AGTATTTACACGTACTCAAAGTAGGTGTAGGAACTTAAGTGTAACTTTAAAATATCGGTCAAACCAAAGGTCTAGTAACTATAATGTTGTTCTTCTGTCAGCGATCAACACCAAACACGCACTCAATACATTTCCCGTAATAACTGTTGAGTAACGTCAGGGCAAGATGGAAGGAGAGTCACACAAGGTAAGTATAGTCCCCCCACACGTGCTGCTGGAGGAAGGAGAGTCACACAAGGTAAGTATAGTCCCCACACACGTGCTGCTGGTGGAAGGAGAGTCACACAAGGTAAGTATAGTCCCCACACACGTGCTGCTGGTGGGAGGAGAGTCACACAAGGTAAGTGTAGTCCCCCACACGTGCTGCTGGTGGGAGGAAGAGTCACACAGTCACCAACAAACCTCCCAATACAGCAACATTAGTGTAAAGTAGTAATTAGTAATTTTATGTTTTCATATATTCTTATTTACTTATTTGCATTACCATAATCTATATCCATTTGTTTTCCTGCAAGAGACATCAGCGTGTCATCAGTTCCTCCAGTAAGCTTTGTTTTTCCTGTGCGTGTTATATCTGTAGTGAGCCTCACATATGTATACAATGAACCGAAGCTTGAACTTGTCAGTAAGAGCAGCTTTTTAAATGTAAATTGCTTAATGCCTCTGTACTGTAATGCCTCTTCTACATATATCTGATCCTTGTTGTAGATGTGCTGACAATCTGCGATAAGAGAGATGAAGACATGTCAGTAACCTGGCTGTAACCGGGAAAAAACTTGGCAGTAACTGGGGAAAAAAACTTGGAAGTAACTGGGAAAAAACTTGGCAGTAACCTGACAGTAACCGGGCAGTAACTTGGGAGTAACCAGACAATAACTCGGGCAGAAACTTGGCAGTGTCCTGGCTGTAACCTGGCAGTAACTTGGCAGTGCCCTGGCTGTAACTTGGCAGTAACCAGGCAGTAACCAGGTAGTAACTTAGCAGTAACCCGGCAGGTTACTGCCAGGTCACTGGCATTTACGTGTTACTGGCATTTACGCGTTACTGGCATTTACGTGTTACTGGCATTACGCAGTTTGTTATGAATAACAGAAGGCCAACGACCCAACAAATGTGCACGGATTGAGGAATAAATAACTGGGTAGAAGTCAGAACAGGGAACACCTTTACAGGAGATGGGACAAGTGCGGATAGCCTCCTTAGCGGCAGCATCCGCACGTATTGTAAGGACACACCAATATGGCTGGGAACCCAGCAAAACTCAAGTCTTTAACTTGCTGGAGATAAACAGCCAATATTAAATTTCGACTACCACACGATGTACTGGATTAAAGGACTCCAGAGCCATGAGGGGTACTCCGAGAGTCAACTACAACAACAAAGGAAGATTGACAGCGAGAAAGCAGTTGCCGAAGAGCATAAAATATTGCCTAAAGTTCGGCCGTGATGATGATAGGCTCCGGGGGCAGGCGACACATACAGGTGCAGTCAGGAAATACAAGGAAGTAGCCTACACCGTCAGCAGACTTAGACCCATCTGTGATGACGGCAAAGGAGTGGGAGTGTGAAGAAAATATGCAAAGAAAAGGCATTTCAGAACTGTATGAGGCGTAGAAACCTTTACCATGTGGGTCAAGGTTTTGCAAAACTTTAGAAGTGGGACCCTCCATGGGGGCAAGGATGGAATGATATGAGAAGTTTTGCTAACGCGATCGAGAGAGTATCTTGCAACTGGGACATATCGACCAAAAAAAAATAAAGGTGGTGAAAGGGAACAGGGCCCACTGGAGGAGGTAAAAATCAAAACACAACATAAGCTAGAGTGAGGATGTTGTACGGACCGCGCAAGGAAGCGGTCCGTAGACGATCCTGTAGAGAGAGGATACCGATTTTAATACAGGCTCAGGGTAAGGGACGAAAGAAAGACACCAGAGCTGAGGCCTAACCCAGTATGGTGCATAGCATCAAGAGCAGAAGAGGCAGACTACTAAACAGGACAACCATAATCGAGTTTAGACAGCACGAGAGAGGAATGTAAAGAGAGGAGCACGTGCCTATCAGCTCACCAGGAAGTATAGGACATGACTTTAATTACGTTTAATGGGGTGGTAAGAGATATGGGGTGACCAAGACAAACAAGTATCAAAGATTAACCCCAAAAGTTTAGTAGAATCTTTGAACAAAAGGGGATTACCATAAAGCGACAAAGGGGGATGAAGACGACCTGCTTCCAATTAAAAGTTATGGCACAAGTCTTAGTTGAAGAGAACTAGAAGCCATGATTGCTGACCAAAACGACACGGCATCAATCGCAAGTTGAAGCCGCCGTCGGTGGAA
>WNGS01004464.1:0-10363 GCA_020271785.1 Procambarus virginalis
CCAAAAACAGTTGGTCAGGGCGAGATACGGCTTCATTTAGAGGCTGATCTAACAATTTATATGTTTTTATTTTATCTGGCCTACTGCCCTTCTATCCAGAAACTGCGGCTGGATGGGTTGCAATTGAGCCAAAAACAGTTGGTCAGGGCGAGATACGGCTTCATTTAGAGGCTGATCAAACAATTTATATGTTTTTATTTTATCCGGCCTACTGCCCTTCTATCCAGAAGACTGCGGCTGGATGGTTACAATTGAGCCAAAAAAAGTTGGTCAGGGCGAGATACAGCCTCATTTAGAGAAATTTACTATAGCCAAAAAGCTTGAACGTCGGGAACTGAACGGGGCCTGCACGAGAGTCGTTCTTGGCACTCAAATGTTTAGAGATTAAATCTCTATAATAGAGGGGCAACTAAGATACCGCATCATTTAGTGAAATTTGCAATGTCCAATAGTTTGGACGTTGGGGAACTGAGAGAGGACTTGCACGAGGTTGCTCTGCTCCAGTGCAAAATGATGAAACATGTGGGAGAAGGAGAGGAAGAGAGATTTACTCCTTGTAACCTTTAAAAAAAAATAGTGACCAGAGTTTTGAAAATATTAGCAACTCTTTTATAGAGAATGAAACTCTTAAATAATAGTATATCCTGAAGAATAAATCTTCCTCTATGAACTATATATCTATAGTTAGTTTAAAAGTTTGTATTATAATAATGGTGCCTTCCAAACATGGCTCATTAAAATAGGTTTTCTTTATGAAATCGCATAAGTATTTATGCAATATTTATTATAAAACAGTCATAATACGCAGTGGCATATCATTTTTATAGAGAGGCTTTATAAGGTAAATATAACAGCAATGCGAAACTCTTCTATCTGACGTATTATTTTAAATAAATACAGTTGGGCGAAAACATGTTTATTGTCGCGTGAGTGACTGGAGTGGGCTCTTGCAAGGCTTTGGGATTTGTTGGAGGCAGGAATGTGCAGAGTTCTAGGGGGGGGGGATGAGATGGGGATATTAGATTGACTTAAAACTTAATGCTAGTTATTTAGTCAAGAATGGAATGGAATGGAATGGAACTATCAGGAAAAAGCGCCAGGCCATTACGACCATGTAGCACTGGGAGGAGTCAGGATAAGGATTTGGGAATAGGATGGGAGGAAGGAATGGTCGGGGGATTGAATGCCGACCTGCATAAAGTAAGGCCGTCGCTCTACCGTCCAGCCCAAGTGGTTGGGCTATTTATTGAAGAGTTGTATTTTTTATATATATATTGAAACAGATATTTTTTCTCCCTGATTCTATGTATGACTAACGACCCAGTGCAGATTTGGCTTTGGCAATTAAAGCACCATAAGATTGTGAGTGTTCAAGTTTAGGGGGGACTAAGCATTTTTTTGTGTGAATGTGCAAAGTCTGTGTTTATTTGTGTAAGTTAAAAATTTAGTTTTTGTTTTGTGTATAGGAGTTTAGCAAGTGTGTTTGTTTAAGTATGTGCGAATTAGTAGCCTTGGTGAGGACAGGAGGCCGGTGGCTTGTCAGAGGTCTCTCTATTTTTGCCCTGATGTGTTTAAGTAAGACTGTGCAACTGTTTTAAGTTTAGGAGGGACTAAGTATTTTGCGCAAATGTGAAAGCCCTGGGTTTATTTGTGTAAGTTGAACCAAAACAAAAATGAGTTTGTGTATGAGTTTTTGTTTTTGCGAGCGAGTTTGTTTAAGCATGTGCTATCATTAAAAAACTTTCCAACGTAATGACAGTAATGCCAAAATGAATTCATCTTCTCACTTTTTGAAAGGTGGAGGTCTAACATTTTCTAAAACCCTTTGCGCTTGATACACTACCACTGACATAAAAACGTAAACTGATGGATTCGACTTTTAAATTTTTAGGCATGATTACTTTACCTCGAGGTTGCCTTGAGGTGCTTACGGGGCTTAGCGTCCCCGCGGCCCGGTCATCGACCAGGCCTTCTGGTTGCTGGACTGATCAACCAGGCTGTTGGATGCGGCTGCTCGCAGCCTGACATATGAGTCACAGCCTGGTTGATCAGGTATCCTTTGGAGGTGCTTATCCAGTTCTCTCTTGAACACTGTGAGGGGTTTGCCAGTTATGCCCCTTGTGTGTGTGTGTGTAGCGGGAGCGTGTTGAACAGTCTCGGGCCCCTAATGTTGATAGAGTTTGTGATGTATAAATGATAGCAAGAAGTATTGCATAGCAACAGAAAGCGAAACTACTGTCGTGATACATGAGTTATTGGGGCCCCCACCACAAAGGCTGAGCTAATGTGGTGATAAAAAATAATACAATTTAATATGGAACATTACCATAATCCTAATTGATATTAAATTGCTTAAATCAGGTAAAACACTCAACTACTTTCTTTCATAGTATATTTACAAGTGTAAAATTAATGTTCGGAATGTAAAACCCAACACAATATGGCTGAGGCCCCACTATTTAGCAGTTAACTTTTATTCTATGAAATATCGCAGCAAATGTCAATGTGTCTAAAATTTATTACAAAAGATAGACATACATTTGATGCTATTTTTCATATAAAAATTTAATTTGAAGCCTGACAATTACATCTATAAAATCTATAAACAGGTTAGAACATACAAATGCGAGCATGCCCTTTATCCACTAGCAATCAACTGAATGGCACAGAAAATGGAATCTTTACTTTGGCTACAGAAAACGGAGCAAAGCCGAGTGGGGGAAGGGGGACTGCATGGAATAAACAGTTTCCAACCTGACTCTTCTCACATATAAACATGTCTTTCTTGACCTCATTTCAAATTATGTAGAGTACTGAAAGCTCATTTTTCCATAGCAAATATACTAAGGAACTCATTTTACGACTAGAACGCAAACTAGGACCCCTCATTCAGATTAAAAACAAGAGAATTATTGACTGAACATTTACCCACCATCAAACACACACAGGACTCTTTAAAGCTATTTTAACTTCTTTAAAACCCTAATATGACCCTCTCACATGCAAATCCTGTACTATGGTTCGCCGTTCATGTCAATGTACCTCACAGTATCAGGCAAATTCAAGATAAGGCCAACTACACCTAAATATCCAACTTGGTCTTTGTAAGGAATCTTGACCCCCCTCTTGTATGCTTGACCCCACTGGGGCATTCATAGGTAGGGGGTCCCTATTGCTGACGTCAGGTCACGTGACACCCCTGCGACAAATAAGGAAAATTTCACCTGATTGGTCCATGACCTGGGACAGAAAGAGAATTTTCCTACTCGGCGCCTGATTGGTCAAGAACATCGCGCCCCCGTTCTCTCCACCCACCTCTGACCATTTACAGAAAATGGAGCCATGCCAAGGGCACCTTATACTATTCAGTCATAGCATCATTAAAGTACTCCAAAAACTTCTATATTCGCTTTCAACTGTGTTTATTTGTTTTAACCTATTGAACATTTACCCTCTGATCCATTTCAAAAGTAAGGGCCCCCAAATTGATACCGTAGTACTCTGGTAACACCCCGGGCCAAATCGTGAATTTTTGCTCATGTTATTAAATACTCCAAAAACGTTTATATTCCTATCACCAGTGCATTGTTTGGTTTGAATCTATTGAACATTCTTTTTCTGTACCTCTCATAAGTAGGGGCCCCCTTCTTGATGCCTTAGACTCATCTTATACATACGCGACAAAAAGTGAAAAAACAGGCTAGGGTAGAGCAAGAGTCGCTCAGGTATACCCTGGGTGGTGGGCCGTGGGGACCCCTAGGGGGGACGGACAACCACCCCACCCAGACAGCCTGCCAGGTGCGCACCGACTGTGCCCTAACCAAACCATCCCACCACCCCCCTAAAAAAGATTTTCACTTTTCCGCCCTCGGGAGTCGAGTCGGCGTGGAAGTGCCCAACCGTTTCTGAAATTTTTTTCCCCATGTGTCTCCTTTTACACTACTGCTGCATGCAGCCTACCAGAGTTGCACCTGATGCCTGAAGCCAACTAGAGCTGCACGTGATGCCTGCAGCCTACCAGAGCTGCATGTGACTCCTGAAGCCTACTACAGCTGCACGTGACGCCTGCAGCCTACCAGAGCTGCACGCGATGTCTGCAGCCAACCAGAGCTGCACGTGACGCCTGCAGCCTACCAGAGTTGCACGTGACGCCTGCAGCCTACCAGAGCTGCACGTGACGCCTGCAGCCTACCAGAGCTGCACGTGATGCCTTCAGCCTACCAGAGCTACACGTGACGCCTGCAGTCTACCAGAGCTGCACGTGACGCCTGCAGCCTACCAGTGCTGCACGTGGCGCCTGCAGCCTACTAGAGCTTCAAGTGAAGCCTGCAGCCTACCACAGCTGCATGTGATGCCTTCAGCCTACAGAGCTGCACGTAATGCCTACTGCTTACTACAGCTGCACGTAACGCCTGCAGCCTAGCAGAGTTGCACGTGAGCCTGCAGCCTACCAGAGCTGCACGTGACGCCTGCAGCCTACCAGAGCTGCATGTGACGCCTACAGCCTACCCAGCTGCACATGACGCCTGCAGCCTACCAGAGCTGCACGTGACGCGTACAGCCTACCCCAGCTGCACATGACGCATGCAGCCTAGCAGAGATGCACGTGAGCCAGCAGCCTACCAGAGCTGCACGTGAGCCTGCAGCCTACCAGAGTTGCACGTGACGCCTGCAGCCTACCCAAAGCTGCACATGATGCCTTCAGCCTACCAGAGTTGCACGTGAGCCTGAAGCCTACCACAGCTGCACGAGACGCCTGCAGCCTACCAGAGCTGCATGTGTCGCCTGCAGCCTTCCACAGCTGCACGAGACGGCTGCAGCCTACCACAGCTGCATGTGACGCCTGCAGCCTACTACAGCTGCACGTTATGTCTGCAGCCTACCAGAGCTGCACGTAATGCCTGCAGGCTACCACAGCTGCACGTGACACCTACAGGCAACCACAGCTGCACGTGATGATGTATCCAGGTGATGTGGAGGATGTATGTATCCAGGTGATGTGAAGGATGTATGTATCCAGGTGATGTGAAGGATGTATGTATCCAGGTGATGTGAAGGATGTATGTATCCAGGTGATGTGAAGGATGTATGTATCCAGGTGATGTGAAGGATGTATGTATCCAGGTGATGTGAAGGATGTATGTATCCAAATCATACAAAGGGCTCAAGGGCAACAACAATAGCCTAGCCTCTCCAGTACTACATCGCATGTTGACGTGTAAATCCCATTAGACCAAAAACTGATAGTACATCAGTTTAGTGTCGCTGGGAGCATTCCAGACAACGAGTTGTCATGAGAGCCTAGCGAGAGATAAATAAAACAACAAGCGAAGTTTTTTGCATGAAGAGTAACTTTACCAAGTGTCATAAAGCTCTTCTGTACAACATATCCATCGCTCAGGAAGGGGACACATAAACGTTTATTAATACTAGAAGTCTCCTTGGGTAACAATATCACACTTTGATCCTGGTCTTAGCTGTAGTTTTGTCCGCCAGTACAAAACTGTAGTCCAAAACTAAGTCCGCCAGACTTAGCTGTAGTCCTGTCACTTATGTCTTCGCTTGTTGCGATGACGTGGAGCTGCCTAGGGCGGGAGACTGCAAGGCCAGCCACGAGGTGTTTATTGCAGAAACACACTATGAGATGTGACTTGTCTCTGTTTGATTACTGGCTGCACACAAACACAGACACACACAGACACACACACACACACACACACACACACACACACACACCACACACACACACACACACACACACCACACACACACACACACACACACACACCACACAACACACACACACACACACACACACCACACCACACACACACACACACACACACACACAACACACACACACACACCACACACACACACACACACACACACACACACACCACACACACCACAAACCACAACACAAATTCCGCCCAAAACGGCTCTAACGCACAAAACAGGCTCTAACGCCCAAAACCCACCCAGCCCTCATCCCCTCAACCCCCAAAACCACCCAGCCTCATCCCCTCAACCCAAAACCCACCCAGCCCTCATTCCTCAACCCCCAAAACCTACCCAGCCCTCACCCCTCTCATCCCCTCTCCTTCCATGTGACCCCCCACCCTTGCGAGGGGGGTGGGAGGTTCCCTCCACCCCCTCTATCCTCCCCCTCCCGACCTCTCAACCTCTATCTGACTCGCAACTTACGCTATCTCCAAACCCCTCTATGCTATCAGACCCTCCCTAATCTTCAGACCCAGTATGCCCTTCCTACTCCAGACCTAACACCCAGGGCCTACCCCAACCCTCCTACCTACTTCCTAGAAGCCCAGCCCATTAGCCCCCAAGCACCTCTCCCGACCTCTTTCACCCCCATACACCCCCCGGACTCCCCCCCCCTTACACCCCCGGATCCCCTGGACACCCCGGATCCTCCCCGCCCCCAGACATCCCCAGACACCCCCCAGATCCCCAGGTCCCCCCTGCTCCAGTCACCCCCCAGACACCCCAGATCCCCCAGACCCCAGAGGAAGGGGGAACCTGGTACAGGAGTTTCCACGAAGAGTCTCAAGGTTTGGTACACCAATGCTGATGGGGTATTTAATAAAGCAGAAGAGATAAAAGAAAGAGTGAGTGAGGCAGATCCTGACATAGTTGCAATTGTGGAAGCTAAAATTAATGACATGATCTCAGATGCAATCTTTCCTGAAGGGTACCAGGTGATAAGAAAAGAGAGGACACAGAGACGGGAGGGGGAGTGGCACTCCTAATAAAGCGGAAATGGAAGTTTGAAGACCTGGGAAATCGGGTTACCAATGAGAGCACAAGCTTCATACATGGAACTCTGACAGTAGATGGGAGGAAGATTGTGATCTTGGTAATCTACAATCCCCACCAAACAGTAGAGACCCAGCAGGAGTATGATGACAACAACAAGGCATGCATAGAGTAACTGCAGAAGGCAGCAACACTAGCCCACAGAATGAGAGCGAAGCTGCTGATCATGGGGGACCTAAATCATGGAGAGATAAATTGGGAATCAAGGAATCCCCATGGAGGGGACGAAACGTGGGGAGCAAAATTAGTAGATGTTATAGACAGGAATTCCTAACACAGCATGTGAAGGAAGACACAAGGGAAAGAAGAGGAGATGCACCGAGCCTATTAGACCTGATTTTCACCCAGAACGTAGAAGATCTAGTCATTGTGTCCTAGTCTTTGACTACATGATGGAATTCAAACTTATGACCATGGGACAAGAGATCTGGAAAGGAGAGTTGACTACAGGAAAGGGGACTATAGGAGGATAAGGGACTATCTGGGAGAAGTGCAGTGGGAGGAAGAAATTAGAGGAAAAACAGTCCAAGATATGATGGACCTAGTCATACAGAAATGCCAAGAGGCCGAAGAGAGATTTATACCAACAGTAAAGGAAAAAATAAGAAGGAATATAATAACCCTGGTTTAATAGACAGTGTCAGGAAGCAAAAATGGCCAGCAGGCGGGAGGGAGGAAGTACAGAAGACAAAGGACAGAGGACAACAGGATCAGATGCAACAGAGCTAGGAACGATTACATTAACATAAGACGAACATCGGAAAGGGACTATGAGAACGATATTGCAATCAAAGCGAAAAAAACAACCTAAGCTACTACACAGTCATATAAGAAGAAAATGTCGGTGAACGACCAAGTGACAAGACTAAGGAAGGCAGGGGGCATATACTGAAAGTGACAAGGAAATCTGTGAGGCACTGAATGCCAGTTTCCATGGAGTGTTCACTACCGAGCCTGAGCAGCTCCCATTGTTGGAAGGGGTTACCCTAGATGAAAGACTATCAGATATAGAGGTGACAGCAGAGGAGGTAATGAAACAGTTGAACTCTAGATGCATCTAAAGCAGTTGGACCAGACAAAGTATCACCGTGGATACTAAAAGAAGCAGCGCAGGCCCTCAGCGTGCCTCTGGCAATGATCTTTAATGAGTCACTTATGTGGAGAATTGCCCAGTTGCTGGAAGAAGGCAAATGTCGTGCCGATCTTCAAGAAAGGCGATAGGGAGGAGGCACTTAACTATAGACCTGTATCACTGACAAGCATCCCCTGTAAAATACTGGAAAGAATAATTAGGCTACGACTGGTTGCACACCTGGAGAACGTTAGGTTTGTGAACAAAATCAACATGGGTTCTGGACAGGGAAATCGTGCCTAACAAACCTTCTGGAATTCTATGATAAAATAACGAGGATAAGACAGGACAGAGATGGTTGGGCAGACTGCATATTTCTGGACTGCCAAAAAGCCTTTGATACAGTACCGCACATGAGACTGCTGTTCAAACTCGAGAGGCAGGCGGGGTGGGGGAAAGGTCCTAGCATGGATAAGGAACTACCTAACAGGAAGGAGCCAAAGAGTTACGGTAAGGGGCGAGAAGTCGGACTGGCGAACAGTAACAAGTGGAGTACCACAAGGATCGGTGCTGGGACCAATTCTATTTCTTGTATATGTTAACGACATGTTTACGGGTGTAGAGTCCTACATGTCGATGTTTGCGGATGACGCAAAGTTGATGAGAAGAGTTGTGACAGATGAGGATTGCAGGATCCTCCAAGAGGACCTGAACAGGTTGCAGAGATGGTCAGAGAATGGCTACTGGAATTCAACACGAGCAAATGTAAAGTTATGGAAATGGGACTAGGAGATAGGAGACCAAGGGACAGTACACAATGAAGGGGAACAGCCTACCTGTGACGACGCGAGAAGAGACCTGGGTGTGGACGTAACACCTAATCTATCTCCTGAGGCACATATAAATAGGATAACGACAGCAGCGTACTCTACACTGGCAAAAGTTAGAACATCATTCAGAAACCTAAGTAAGGAGGCATTTAGGGCGCTTTACACTGCCTACGTGAGGCCAGTCTTAGAGTATGCGCCTCATCATGGAGTCCCCATCTGAAGAAGCATATAATGAAACTGGAAAAGGTTCAGAGGTTTGCAACGAGACTCGTCCCAGAGCTACGAGGGATGGGGTATGAGGAGCGCTGAGGGAACTGTGCCTTACGACACTAGAAAGAAGAAGGGAGAGGGGGACATGATAGGAACGTATAAAATACTCAGAGGGATTGACAGAGTGGACATAGACGAAATGTTCACACGGAATAGTAACAGAACGAGGGGACATGGATGGAAGTTGGAAACTCAGATGAGTCACAGAGATGTTAGGAAGTTTTCTTTTAGCGTGAGAGTAGTGGGAAAATGGAATGCACTTAAGGAACAGGTTGTGGAAGCAAATATATTCATAATTTTAAAACCAGGTATGATAGGGAAATGGGACAGGAGTCATTGCTGTAAACAACTGATGCTCGAAAGGCGGGATCCAAGAGTCAATGCTCGATCCTGCAGACACATATAGGTGAGTACATATAGGTGAGTACACACACACCACACACACACACACAAACCACACACCACACAACACACACACACACACAACACACACACACACACAACACACACACACACACACACCCACACACACACACACACCACCCAACACACACATACACACACACACACCTACCAACACACACACCACAAACACACACACAACACACACCACCACACACCCACCCCACCCACCAACAACACCCACACCAACCAGCATCACAACACACCACACACCACACACACACACACCACACACACACACACACACCACACACACACACACACACACACACACACACAACACACACACACGACAACACGACCCCACACTGCACACAACACACACACACACACACGCACACACACACACACACACACACACACACCACACAACACACACACACACACACACACACACACACACAACACACACACACACACACACACACACACCCCAACACCCCCCAAGACACACACCTGGGGTCAGTCCTTGGACCGTATACTGTTTCTGATATGCTGTAAATGATCTCCAGAGGGTACAGAATCGTTCATCTCACTGTTTGCTGATGATACAAAAATTAGAGGAGGATTGAAACGGAGGACGATAGTAGGAGGCTACAAGATGACCTCGACAGACTGAGTGAATGGTCCAACAAATGGCTGTTGAAGTTCACCCGTAGTAAATGCAAAGTAGTGAACTAGGCAGTGGAAAGAGGAAGCCAGACACAGAATACAAAATAGGAGGTGAAGTACTTAATGAAACGAACAGACAGAAAGATCTAGGGAGTTGATATCACACCAAACCTGTCTCCTGTAAGCCCACATAAAAAGATAACGTCTGCGGCATATGCGAGGCTGGCTAACATCAGAACAGCGTTCAGGAACCTGTGTGTAAGGAATCATTCAGAATCTT
>WNGS01004464.1:13102-32564 GCA_020271785.1 Procambarus virginalis
CTGCAGCCTGTAACCAGATCGTACGCTACGGCTCGAAACCCTGTACAGCATTAAAGAACTGCTTGCCTAGGCCATAGAATTGCTGTAATTTAGAGCGGGTCACCAGTGTACCACATATTGGCACAAGCATATTTATTTAAAGTATTTATCCCTTAGGACTAAGAAATATTCATATAAAATATTAATATATATATTTTAACAATATAATCAGTAGTATGAATTATAAACACAGATGGACAAAATGATATATAAAATAATCACAAGAATTGTCTCCCTTATAAAAATTATGTATGGCAAAACAAATATATATATATACAGACTTATCTTTTACAGATGTTAGCTCTCCAGCCCCCGTCGAGTTACTGACTACAAAAACTGCGGGAGTGAATAACATTACTTCTGCCCGCGGAAAAATTGCCAAACTAACGTTATTTAATTAAACTTACATGGAGCAAAATAATGTGACAAGAGTAATCTTAAAGTAACTTAGTAAATGGTTAGAATAACATGCATAACAAAAATGCTGTAATTATTAATACATACAGTAATTAAAATAATATAACAAAAGGAAATATTAGGCAACGCTCCCCCAACATCAGGGATAAAAGTTTCTCACGGAATGTTGCCTCTCAATGTTCAACACTTACAGAATTCCCATCAGTGATTCTAACTGATGATCATAGATAAAACCACTTTCCCACGAAATCAACCGTGAACAGACAAAGGACCATTACTCGTTCCCACGGGTGGAAAAGTTAGGCTTAATCAGGCACACATATCTTACATATAAGTAAGAAATATTTAGATGTACACATAATCAGATAAAATAAGACATATTTATATAGTACAAATTAATGGATAAGTACAAATTAAATGTATTTAATTACGTAGCTTATAGAGGTACGTAACTGCAGCCTACCAGAGTTGAACGCGACACCTGCAGCTTACCAGAGCTGCACGTGACGCCTGCAGGCTACCACAGCTGCACGTGACGCCTGCAGCCTACCAGAGTTGCACGTGAGCCTGCAGCCTACCGGAACTGCACGTGATATCTGCAGCCTACCAGAGCTGCACGTGACGCCTGCAGCTTACCAGAGCTGCACGTGACACCAGCAGCTTACCAGAGCTGCACGTGAAGCCTGCAGCCTACCACAGCTTCACGTGACGCCTGCAGCCTACCAGAGCTGCACGTGACGCCTGCAGCATACTAGAGCTGCACGTGAAGCCTCCAGCGTACCACAGCTTCACGTAACGCCTACAGCTTACCAGACCTGCACGTGACGCCTACAGCCTAACACAGCTGCACGTGACGCCTGCAGCCTAACACAGCTGCACATGACGCTTGCAGCCTACCAGAGTTGCATATGAGCCTGAAGACTACCAGTGCTGCACGTAACGCCTGCAGGCTACCAAAGCTGCACATGACGCCTGCAGCCTTACAGAGCTGCAAGTAACGCCTGCAGCCTACCACAGCTGCACGTGACGCCTTCAGCCTACAGAGCTGCACGTAACGCCTGCAGCCTACCACAGCTGCACGTGACGCTTGCAGCCTTACAGAGATGCACGTAACACCTGCAGGATACCACAACTGCACGTGACGCATGCAGCCTAGCAAAGTTGCCCGTGAGCCTGCAGCCTACCAGAGTTGCACGTGACGCCTGCAGCCTTCCCCAGCTGCACATGACGCCTGCAGCCTACCAGAGCTGCAGGTAATGTCTGCAGCCTACCAGAGCTGCACGTGACGCCTACAGCCTACCAGAGTTGCACGTGAGCATGAAGCCTACCAGAGCTGCACGTAACGCCTGCAGCCTACCACATCTGCACGTGACGCCTGCAGCCTTACAGAGCTGCACGTAACGCCTGTAGGCTACCACAGCTGCACGTGACGCATGCAGCCTAGCAGAGTTGCACGTGACGCCTGCAGCCTACAATAGCTGTACGTGATGTCTGCAGCGTACCATAGCTGTACGTGATGTCTGCAGCCTACCAGAGTTGCACGTGATACCTGCAGCTTACCAGAGCTGCACGTGACGCCTGCAGCCTACCAGAGGTGCACGTGACGCCTGCAGCCTACCAGAGCTGCACGTGACGCCTGCAGCCTTCGATAGCTGCACGTGATGTCTGCAGCCTACCAGAGTTGAACGCGACACCTGCAGCTTACCAGAGCTGCACGTGACGCCTGCAGCCTACCACAGCTGCACGTGACGCCTGCAGGCTACCACAGCTGCACGTGACGCCTGCAGCCTACCAGAGTTGCACGTGAGCCTGCAGCCTACCGGAACTGCACGTGATATCTGCAGCTTACCAGAGCTGCACGTGAAGCCTGCAGCCTACCACAGCTTCACGTGACGCCTGCAGCCTACCAGAGCTGCACGTGACGCCTGCAGCATACTAGAGCTGCACGTGAAGCCTCCAGCGTACCACAGCTTCACGTAACGCCTACAGCTTACCAGACCTGCATGTGACGCCTACAGCCTAACACAGCTGCACGTGACACCTGCAGCCTAACACAGTTGCACATGACGCTTGCAGCCTACCAGAGTTGCATATGAGCCTGAAGACTACCAGAGCTGCACGTAACGCCTGCAGGCTACCAAAGCTGCACATGACGCCTGCAGCCTTACAGAGCTGCAAGTAACGCCTGCAGGCTACCACAGCTGCACGTGACGCATGCAGTCTAGCAGAGTTGCACGTGTGCCTGCAGCCTAGCAGAGTTGCACGTGAGCCTGCAGCCTACCAGAGCTGCACGTGACGCCTGCAGCCTACCAGAGCTGGACGTAACGCCTGCAGCCTTCCACAGCTGCACGTGACGCCTGCAGCCTACCAAAGCTGCACGTAACGCCTGCAGCCTACTACAGCTGCACGTGACCCTGCAGCCTACCAGAGCTGCACGTGACACCTGCAGCTTACCAGAGCTGCACGTGACGCTTGCAGCCTACCAGAGGTGCACGTGACGCCTGCAGCCTACCAGAGCTGCAGGTGTCGCCTGCAGCCTTCCATAGCCGTACGTGATGTCTGCAGCCTACCAGAGTTGCACGTGACACCTATAGCTTACCAGAGCTGCACGTGACCCTGCAACCTACCAGAGCTGCACGTGACACCTGCATCTTACCAGAGCTGCACGTGACGCCTATAGCCTACCAGAGGTGCACGTGACGCCTGCAGCTTACCAGAGCTGCACGTGTCGCCTGCAGCCTTCCATAGCTTCACGTGACCCTGCAGCCTACCAGAGTTGCACGTGACGCCTGCAGCCTACCAGAGCTGCACGTGACGCCTGCAGCCTACCAGAGCTGCACGTGACACCTGCAGCCTACCAGAGGTGCACGTGACGCCTGCAGCTTACCAGAGCTGCACGTGTCGCCTGCAGCCTTCCATAGCTTCACGTGACCCTGCAGCTTACCAGAGCTGCACGTGACGCCTGCAACCTACCACAGTTGCACGTGACGCCTGCAGCCTACCACAGCTGCACGTCACGCATGCAGCCTAGCAGAATTGCACGTGAGCCTGCAGCCTAGCAGACTTCCACGTGAGCCTGCAGCCTACCAGAGCTGCACGTGACGCCTGCAGCCTACCAGAGCTGCACGTGAAGCCTGCAGCCTACCAGAGCTGCACGTGACCCTGCAGCCTACCAGTGCTGCACGTGAAGTATGCAGCCTACCAAATCTGCACGTGACGCCTGCAAACTACCAGCCAGAGTTGCACGTGACGCCTGCAGACTACCATAGCTGTACGTGATGTCTGCAACCTACCAGAGCTGCACGTGACGCCTGCAGCCTACTAGAGCTGCACGTGACGCCTGCAGCCTATCAGAGCTGCACGTGACACCTGCAGCATACCAGAGCAGCACGTGACACATGCAGCTTACCAGAGCTGCACGTGACGCCTGCAACCTACCAGAGATACACGTAACACCTGCAGCCTACCATAGCTGTACGTGATGTCTGCAGCCTGCCAGAGTTACACGTGACGCCTGCAAACTACCAGCCAGAGTTGCACGTGACGCCTGCAGACTACCAGAGCTGTACGTGATGTCTGCAACCTACCAGAGCTGCACGTGACGCCAGCATCCTACCATAGCTGCACGCGACGCCTGCAGCCTACCAGAGCTGCACGTGACCCCTGCAGCCTACCAGAGCTGCACGTGACACCTGCAGCTTACCAGAACTGCACGTGACGCCTGCAGCCTAACAGGGCTGCACGTGACGCCTGCAGCCTTCGAGAGCTGTACGTGACGCCTGCAGCCTACCACAGCTGCACGTGACGCCTGTAGCCTACCAGAGCTGCACGTAACGCCTGCAGCCTTCCACAGCCAGTAGGGGCCAGGTAGCCTGGTGGATTGCGCGCAGGACTTGTAATTCTGTGGCGCGGGTTCAATTCCCGCACCCGGCAGAAACAAATGGACAAAGTTTCTTTCACCCTGAATGCCCCTGATACCTAGCAGTAAATAGGTACCTGGGAGTTAGTCAGCTGTCACGGGCTGCTTCCTGGGGTGTGTGTGTGTGTGTGGTGTGAAAAAAAAAGCAGTTAGTGTAGTTAGTAAACAGTTGATTGACAGTTGAGAGGCGGGCCAAAAGAGCAAAGCTCAACCCCGTAAAATACAACTAAGTGAACACAACTAAGTGAATACAGCTGCACGTGACGCATGCAGCCTACCAGAGCTGCACGTAACGCCTGCAGGCTACCAGAGCTGCACGTGACGCCTGCAGCCTACCACAGCTGCACGTGACGCCTTCAGCCTACAGAGCTGCACGTAACGCCTGCAGCCTACCACAGCTGCACGTGATGCCTGCAGCCTTACAGAGCTGCACGTAACACCTGCAAGCAACCACAACTGCACGTGATGCATGCAGCCTAGCAGAGTTGCACGTGAGCCTGCAGCCTACCAGAGCTGCACGTGACGCCTGCAGCCTTCCAGAGCTTTACGTGACGCCTGCAGCCTACCCCAGCTGCACATGACGCCTGCAGCCTACCAGAGCTGCACGTGATGTCGGCAGCCTACCAGAGCTGCACGTGACGCCTGCAGCCTACCCCAGCTGCACATGACGCCTGCAGCCTACCAGAGTTGCACGTGAGCCTGAAGCCTACCAGAGCTGCACGTAACGCCTGCAGCCTACTACAGCTGCACGTGACGCCTGCAGCCTTACAGAGTTGCACGTAACGCCTGTAGGCTACCACAGCTGCACGTGACCCATGCAGCCTAGCAGGGTTGCACGTGAGCCAACAGCCTACCAGAGCTGCACGTGACGCCTGCAGAGTACCATAACTGTACGTGACCCCTGCAGCTTACCAGACCTGCACGTGACGCCTGCAGCCTATCAGAGTTGCACGTGACACCTGCAGCTTACCAGAGGTGCACGTGACGCTTGCAGCCTACCACAGCTGCACGTGACGCCAAAAGACTACCACAGCTGCACGTGACGCCTGCAGCTTACCAGAGTTGCAAGTGAGCCGGCAGCCTACTGGAACTGAACGTGATATCTGCAGCACACCAAAGCTGCACGTGACGCCTCAAGCTTACCAGAGCTGCACGTGACACCAGCAGCTTACCAGAGCTGCACGTGACGCCTGCAGCCTACCACAGTTGCACGTGACGCCTGCAGCCTACCAGAGCTGCACGTGACGCCTGCAGCCTACCAGAGCTGCACGTGACGCCTGCAACCTACCAGAGCTGCACGTGACGCCTGCAGCCTACCAGAGCTGCACGTGACGCCTGCAGCCTACCACAGCTGCACGTGACACCAGCAGCTTACCAGAGCTGCACGTGACACCAGCAGCTTACCAGAGCTGCACGTGACGCATGCAGCCTAGCAGAGTTGCACGTGAGCTTGCAGCCTAGCAGAGTTGCATTTGAGCCTGCAGCCTACCAGAGCTGCACGTGACGCCTGCAGCCTACCAGAGCTGCACGTGAAGTCTGCAGCCTACCAGAGCTGCACGTGACGCCTGCAGCCTACGAGAGCTGCACGTGAAGTCTGCAGCCTACCATAGCTGCACGTGACACTTGCAGCTTACCAGAGCTGCACGTAACGCCTGCAGCCTACCCCAGCTGCACATGACGCCTGCAGCCTTCCAGAGCTGCACGTGATGTCGGCAGCCTACCAGAGCTGCACGTGACGCATGCAGCCTAGCAGAGTTGCACGTGAGCCTGCAGCCTAGCAGAGTTGCATTTGAGCCTGCAGCCTACCAGAGCTGCACGTGACGCCTGCAGCCTACCAGACCTGCACGTGAAGTCTGCAGCCTACCAGAGCTGCACGTGACGCCTGCCGCCTACCAGAGCTGCACGTGAAGTCTGCAGCCTACCATAGCTGCACGTGACACTTGCAGCTTACTAGAGCTGCACGTAACGCCTGCAGCCTACCACAGCTGCACGTGATGCCTGCAGCCTTACAGAGCTGCACGTAACACCTGCAGGCAACCACAACTGTACGTGTTGCATGCAGCCTAGCAGAGTTGCACGTGAGCCTGCAGCCTACCAGAGCTGCACGTGACGCCTGCAGCCTTCCAGAGCTTTACGTGACGCCTGCAGCCTACCCCAGCTGCACATGACGCCTGCAGCCTACCAGAGCTGCACGTGATGTCGGCAGCCTACCAGAGCTGCACGTGACGCCTACAGCCTACCCCAGCTGCACATGACGCCTGCAGCCTACCAGAGTTGCACGTGAGCCTGAAGCCTACCAGAGCTGCACGTAACGCCTGCAGCCTACCACAGCTGCACGTGACGCCTGCAGCCTTACAGAGTTGCACGTAACGCCTGTAGGCTACCACAGCTGCACGTGACCCATGCAGCCTAGCAGGGTTGCACGTGAGCCAGCAGCCTACCAGAGCTGCACGTGACGCCAGCAGAACCCCATAGCTGTACGTGATGTCTGCAGCCTACCACAGCTGCACGTGACGCCTTCAGCCTACAGAGCTACATGTAACGCCTGCAGCCTACCACAGCTGCACGTGACGCTTGCAGCCTTACAGAGATGCATGTAACACCTGCAGGCTACCACAACTGCACGTGACGCATGCAGCCCAGCAAAGTTGCCCGTGAGCCTGCAGCCTACCAGAGTTGCACGTGACGCCTGCAGCCTTCCCCAGCTGCACATGACGCCTGCAGCCTACCAGAGCTGCAGGTGATGTCTGCAGCCTACCAGAGCTGCACGTGACGCCTACAGCCTACCAGAGTTGCACGTGAGCCTGAAGCCTACCAGAGCTGCACGTAACGCCTGCAGCCTACCACATCTGCACGTGACGCCTGCAGCCTTACAGAGCTGCACGTAACGCCTGTAGGCTACCACAGCTGCACGTGACGCATGCAGCTTAGCAGAGTTGCACGTGACCCAGCAGCCTACCAGAGCTGCACGTGACGCCTGCAGCCTACAATAGCTGTACGTGATGTCTGCAGCGTACCATAGCTGTACGTGATGTCTGCAGCCTACCAGAGTTGCACGTGACACCTGCAGCTTACCAGAGCTGCACGTGACGCCTGCAGCCTACCAGAGGTGCACGTGACGCCTGCAGCCTACCAGAGCTGCACGTGACGCCTGTAGCCTTCGATAGCTGCACGTGATGTCTGCAGCCTACCAGAGTTGAACGCGACACCTGCAGCTTACCAGAGCTGCACGTGACGCCTGCAGCCTACCACAGCTGCACGTGACGCCTGCAGGCTACCACAGCTGCACGTGACGCCTGCAGCCTACCAGAGTTGCACGTGAGCCTGCAGCCTACCGGAACTGCACGTGATATCTGCAGCCTACCAGAGCTGCACGTGACGCCTGCAGCTTACCAGAGCTGCACGTGACACCAGCAGCTTACCAGAGCTGCACGTGAAGCCTGCAGCCTACCACAGCTTCACGTGACGCCTGCAGCCTACCAGAGCTGCACGTGACGCCTGCAGCATACTAGAGCTGCACGTGAAGCCTCCAGCGTACCACAGCTTCACGTAACGCCTACAGCTTACCAGACCTGCATGTGACGCCTACAGCCTAACACAGCTGCACGTGACGCCTGCAGCCTAACACAGTTGCACATGACGCTTGCAGCCTACCAGAGTTGCATATGAGCCTGAAGACTACCAGAGCTGCACGTAACGCCTGCAGGCTACCAAAGCTGCACATGACGCCTGCAGCCTTACAGAGCTGCAAGTAACGCCTGCAGCCTACCACAGCTGCACGTGACGCCTTCAGCCTACAGAGCTGCACGTAACGCCTGCAGCCTACCACAGCTGCACGTGACGCTTGCAGCCTTACAGAGATGCACGTAACACCTGCAGGATCCCACAACTGCACGTGACGCATGCAGCCTAGCAAAGTTGCCCGTGAGCCTGCAGCCTACCAGAGTTGCACGTGACGCCTGCAGCCTTCCCCAGCTGCACATGACGCCTGCAGCCTACCAGAGCTGCAGGTAATGTCTGCAGCCTACCAGAGCTGCACGTGACGCCTACAGCCTACCAGAGTTGCACGTGAGCCTGAAGCCTACCAGAGCTGCACGTAACGCCTGCAGCCTACCACATCTGCACGTGACGCCTGCAGCCTTACAGAGCTGCACGTAACGCCTGTAGGCTACCACAGCTGCACGTGACGCATGCAGCCTAGCAGAGTTGCACGTGAGCCAGCAGCCTACCAGAGCTGCACGTGACGCCTGCAGCCTACAATAGCTGTACGTGATGTCTGCAGCGTACCATAGCTGTACGTGATGTCTGCAGCCTACCAGAGTTGCACGTGACACCTGCAGCTTACCAGAGCTGCACGTGACGCCTGCAGCCTACCAGAGGTGCACGTGACGCCTGCAGCCTACCAGAGCTGCACGTGACGCCTGCAGCCTTCGATAGCTGCACGTGATGTCTGCAGCCTACCAGAGTTGAACGCGACACCTGCAGCTTACCAGAGCTGCACGTGACGCCTGCAGCCTACCACAGCTGCACGTGACGCCTGCAGGCTACCACAGCTGCACGTGACGCCTGCAGCCTACCAGAGTTGCACGTGAGCCTGCAGCCTACCGGAACTGCACGTGATATCTGCAGCTTACCAGAGCTGCACGTGAAGCCTGCAGCCTACCACAGCTTCACGTGACGCCTGCAGCCTACCAGAGCTGCACGTGACGCCTGCAGCATACTAGAGCTGCACGTGAAGCCTCCAGCGTACCACAGCTTCACGTAACGCCTACAGCTTACCAGACCTGCATGTGACGCCTACAGCCTAACACAGCTGCACGTGACGCCTGCAGCCTAACACAGTTGCACATGACGCTTGCAGCCTACCAGAGTTGCATATGAGCCTGAAGACTACCAGAGCTGCACGTAACGCCTGCAGGCTTCCAAAGCTGCACATGACGCCTGCATCCTTACAGAGCCTCAAGTAACGCCTGCAGGCTACCACAGCTGCACGTGACGCATGCAGTCTAGCAGAGTTGCACGTGTGCCTGCAGCCTAGCAGAGTTGCACGTGAGCCTGCAGCCTACCAGAGCTGCACGTGACGCCTGCAGCCTACCAGAGCTGGACGTAACGCCTGCAGCCTTCCACAGCTGCACGTGACGCCTGCAGCCTACCAAAGCTGCACGTAACGCCTGCAGCCTACTACAGCTGCACGTGACCCTGCAGCCTACCAGAGCTGCACGTGACGCTTGCAGCCTACCAGAGGTGCACGTGACGCCTGCAGCCTACCAGAGCTGCACGTGACGCCTGCAGCCTTCCATAGCCGTACGTGATGTCTGCAGCCTACCAGAGTTGCACGTGACACCTATAGCTTACCAGAGCTGCACGTGACCCTGCAACCTACCAGAGCTGCACGTGACACCTGCATCTTACCAGAGCTGCACGTGACGCTTATAGCCTACCAGAGGTGCACGTGACGCCTGCAGCTTACCAGAGCTGCACGTGACGCCTGCAGCCTACCAGAGCTGCACGTGACACCAGCAGCTTACCAGAGCTGCACGTGACGCCTGCAGCTTACCAGAGCAGCACGTGACACCAGCAGCTTACCAGAGCTGCACGGTTCGCCTGCAACCTACCACAGTTGCACGTGACGCCTGCAGCCTACCACAGCTGCACGTCACGCATGCAGCCTAGCAGAGTTGCACGTGAGCCTGCAGCCTAGCAGACTTCCACGTGAGCCTGCAGCCTACCAGAGCTGCACGTGACGCCTGCAGCCTACCAGAGCTGCACGTGAAGCCTGCAGCCTACCAGAGCTGCACGTGACCCCTGCAGCCTACCAGTGCTGCACGTGAAGTATGCAGCCTACCAAATCTGCACGTGACGCCTGCAAACTACCAGCCAGAGTTGCACGTGACGCCTGCAGACTACCATAGCTGTACGTGATGTCTGCAACCTACCAGAGCTGCACGTGACGCCTGCAGCCTATCAGAGCTGCACGTGACACCTGCAGCATACCAGAGCAGCACGTGACACATGCAGCTTACCAGAGCTGCACGTGACGCCTGCAACCTACCAGAGATACACGTAACACCTGCAGCCTACCATAGCTGTACGTGATGTCTGCAGCCTGCCAGAGTTACACGTGATGCCTGCAGACTACCAGAGCTGCACGTGACGCCTGCAACCTACCAGAGCTGCACGTGACGCCAGCATCCTACCATAGCTGCACGTGACGCCTGCAGCCTACCAGAGCTGCACGTGACCCCTGCAGCCTACCAGAGCTGCACGTGACACCTGCAGCTTACCAGAACTGCACGTGACGCCTGCAGCCTAACAGGGCTGCACGTGACGCCTGCAGCCTTCGAGAGCTGTACGTGACGCCTGCAGCCTACCACAGCTGCACGTGACGCCTGTAGCCTACCAGAGCTGCACGTAACGCCTGCAGCCTTCCACAGCCAGTAGGGGCCAGGTAGCCTGGTGGATTGCGCGCAGGACTTGTAATTCTGTGGCGCGGGTTCAATTCCCGCACCCGGCAGAAACAAATGGACAAAGTTTCTTTCACCCTGAATGCCCCTGATACCTAGCAGTAAATAGGTACCTGGGAGTTAGTCAGCTGTCACGGGCTGCTTCCTGGGGTGTGTGTGTGTGTGTGGTGTGAAAAAAAAAGTAGTTAGTGTAGTTAGTAAACAGTTGATTGACAGTTGAGAGGCGGGCCAAAAGAGCAAAGCTCAACCCCGTAAAATACAACTAAGTGAACACAACTAAGTGAATACCGCTGCACGTGACGCATGCAGCCTACCAGAGCTGCACGTAACGCCTGCAGGCTACCAGAGCTGCACGTGACGCCTGCAGCCTACCACAGCTGCACGTGACGCCTTCAGCCTACAGAGCTGCACGTAACGCCTGCAGCCTACCACAGCTGCACGTGATGCCTGCAGCCTTACAGAGCTGCACGTAACACCTGCAAGCAACCACAACTGCACGTGATGCATGCAGCCTAGCAGAGTTGCACGTGAGCCTGCAGCCTACCAGAGCTGCACGTGACGCCTGCAGCCTTCCAGAGCTTTACGTGACGCCTGCAGCCTACCCCAGCTGCACATGACGCCTGCAGCCTACCAGAGCTGCACGTGATGTCGGCAGCCTACCAGAGCTGCACGTGACGCCTGCAGCCTACCCCAGCTGCACATGACGCCTGCAGCCTACCAGAGTTGCACGTGAGCCTGAAGCCTACCAGAGCTGCACGTAACGCCTGCAGCCTACTACAGCTGCACGTGACGCCTGCAGCCTTACAGAGTTGCACGTAACGCCTGTAGGCTACCACAGCTGCACGTGACCCATGCAGCCTAGCAGGGTTGCACGTGAGCCAACAGCCTACCAGAGGTGCAC
This sequence comes from Procambarus virginalis, assembly GCA_020271785.1. Taxonomy (NCBI): domain Eukaryota; kingdom Metazoa; phylum Arthropoda; class Malacostraca; order Decapoda; family Cambaridae; genus Procambarus; species Procambarus virginalis. The sequence continues at coordinate 24,843 of WNGS01004464.1, forward strand.
GTGACGCTTGCAGCCTACCACAGCTGCACGTGACGCCAAACGACTACCACAGCTGCACGTGACGCCTGCAGCTTACCAGAGTTGCAAGTGAGCCGGCAGCCTACTGGAACTGAACGTGATATCTGCAGCACACCAAAGCTGCACGTGACGCCTCAAGCTTACCAGAGCTGCACGTGACACCAGCAGCTTACCAGACCTGCACGTGACGCCTGCAGCCTACCAGAGCTGCACGTGACGCCTGCAGCCTACCAGAGCTGCACGTGACGCCTGCAGCCTACCAGAGCTGCACGTGACGCCTGCAGCCTACCAGACCTGCACGTGACGCCTGCAGCCTACCACAGCTGCACGTGACACCAGCAGCTTACCAGAGCTGCACGTGACACCAGCAGCTTACCAGAGCTGCACGTGACGCCTGCAGCCTACCACAGCTGCACGTGACGCATGCAGCCTAGCAGAGTTGCACGTGAGCCTGCAGCCTACCAGAGCTGCACGTGACGCCTGCAGCCTACCAGAGCTGCACGTGAAGTCTGCAGCCTACCAGAGCTGCACGTGACGCCTGCAGCCTACCAGAGCTGCACGTGACACTTGCAGCTTACCAGAGCTGCACGTGACGCCTGCAGCCTACCAGAGCTGCACGTGACACTTGCAGCCTACCAGAGCTTCACGTGACGCCTGCATCCTACCAGAGCTGCAAGTGACGCCTGCAGCCTACCAGAGCTGCACGTGACGCCTGCAGCCTACCATAGCTGTACGTGAAGTCTGCAGCATGCCAGAGTTACACGTGACGCCTGCAGACTACCATTGCTGTACGTGATGTCTGCAGCCTACCAGAGGTGCACGTGACGCCTGCAGCCTACCAGAGCTGCACGTGAGCCTGCAACCTACCAGAGCTTCACGTGACGCCTGCATCCTACCAGAGCTGCACGTGACTCTTGCAGCCTACCATAGCTGTACGTGAAGTCTGCAGCCTGCCAGAGTTACACGTGACGCCTGCAGCCTACCAGAGCTGCACGTGACTCTTGCAGCCTACCATAGCTGTACGTGAAGTCTGCAGCCTGCCAGAGTTACACGTGACACCTGCAGACTACCATTGCTGTATGTGATGTCTGCAACCTACCAGAGCTGCACGTGACGCCAGCAGCCTACCATAGCTGCACGTGACGCCTGCAGCCTACCAGAGCTGCACGTGACGCCTGCAGCCTACCAGAGCTGCACGTGACACCTGCAGCTTACCAGAAATGCACGTGACGCCTGCAGCCTAGCAGAGCTGCACGTGACACCTGCAGCCTACCACAGCTGCATGTGACGCCTGCAGCCTACCAGAGCTGCACGTAACGCCTGCAGCCTTCCACAGCTGCACGTGGCGCCTGCAGCATACCAGAGCTGCACGTAATGCCTGCAGGCTACTACAGCTGCACGTGAGTCTGCAGCCTACTAGAGCTTCACGTGACGCCAGCAGCCTACCAGAGGTGCACGTGACGCCTGCAGCCTAACAGAGCTGAACGTGACGCCTGCAGCCTTCCATAGCTGCACGTGATGTCTGCAGCCTACCAGAGTTACACGTGACGCCTGCAGCCTACCAGAGCTGCACGTGACGCCTGCAGCCTACCAGAGCTGCTCGTGACGCCTGCAGCCTACCAGAGGTGAACGTGACGCCTGCAGCCTACCAGAGCTGCACGTGACGCCTGCAGCCTACCAGAGCTGCTCGTGACGCCTGCAGCCTACCAGAGCTCCACGTGACGCCTGCAGCCTACCACAACTTCACGTGACGCCTGCAGCCTTCCGCAGCTTCACGTGACGCCTGCAGCCTGCCAGAGCTGCACGTGACACCAGCAGCTTACCAGAGCTGCACGTGACGCCTGCAGCCTACCACAGTTGCATGTGACGCCTGCAGCCTACCAGAGCTGCACGTGAAGCCTGCAGCCTACCACAGCTTCACGTGACGCCTACAGCTTATCAGAGCTGCATGTAACGCCTACAGCCTACCAGAGCTGCTCGTGACGCCTGCAGCCTACAACAGCTGCACGTGACGCCTGCAGCCTACCAGAGCTGCTCGTGACGCCTGTAGCCTACAACAGCTGCACGTGACGCCTGCAGCAGTAGTGTAAAAGGATACACATGGGGAAAAAAATCAGAAACGGTTGGGCACTTCCACGCCGACTCGACTCCCGGGGGCGGAAATGTGAAAATCTTTTTTTTGGGGGTGGTGGGATGGTTTGGTTAGGGCACAGTCGGCACGCACCTGGCAGGCTGTCTGGGTGGGGTGGTTGTCCGTCCCCCCTAGGGGTCCCCACGGCCCACCACCCAGGCTATACCTGAGCGACTCTTGCTCTACCCTAGCCTGTTTTTTCACTTTTTGTCGCGTATGTATAAGATGAGTCTAAGGCATCAAGAAGGGGGCCCCTACTTATGAGAGGTACAGAAAAAGAATGTTCAATAGATTCAAACCAAACAATGCACTGGTGATAGGAATATAAACGTTTTTGGAGTATTTAATAACATGAGCAAAAATTCACGATTTGGCCCTGGGTGTTACCAGAGTACTACGGTATCAATTTGGGAGCCCTTACTTTTGAAATGGATCAGAGGGTAAATGTTCAATAGGTTAAAACAATAAACACAGTTGAAAGCGAATATAGGAGTTTTTGGAGTACTTTAATGATGCTATGACTGAATAGTATAAGGAGCCCTTGGCATGGCTCCATTTTCTGTAAATGGTCAGAGGTGGGTGGAGAGAACGGGGGCGCGATGTTCTTGACCAATCAGGCGCCGAGTAGGAAAATTCTCTTTCTGTCCCAGGTCATGGACCAATCAGGTGAAATTTTCCTTATTTGTCGCAGGGGTGTCACGTGCCCTGACGTCAGCAATAGGGACCCCCTACCTATGAATGCCCCAGTGGGGTCAAGCATACAAGAGGGGGTCAAGATTCCTTACAAAGACCAAGTTGGATATTTAGGTGTAGTAGGCCTTATCTTGAATTTGCCTGATACTGTGAGGTACATTGACATGAAGGGCGAACCATAGTACAGGATTTGCATGTGAGAGGGTCATATTAGGTTTTTAAGAAGTTAAAATAGTTTTAAAGAGTCCTGTGTGTGTTTAATGGTGGGTAAATGTACAGTCAATAATTCTCGTGTTGTTAATCTGAATGAGAGGTCCTAGTTTGCGTTCTAGTCGTAAAATGAGTTCCTTAGTATATTTTCTATGAAAAATGAGCTTTCAGTACTCTACATAATTTGAAATGAGGTCAAGAAAGACATGTTTATATGTGAGAAGAGTCAGGTTGGAAACTGTTTATTCCATGCAGTCCCCCTTCCCCCACTCGGCTTTGCTCTGTTTTCTGTAGCCAAAGTAAAGATTCCATTTTCTGTGGCATTCAGTTGATTACTAGTGGAAAAAGGGCATGCTCGCATTGTATGTTCTAACCTGTTTATAGATTTTATAGATGTAATTGTCAGGCCTCAAATTAAATTTTAATATGAAAAATAGCATCAAATGTATGTCTATCTTTTGTAATAAACTTTAGACACATTGACATTTGCTGCGATATTTCATAGAATTAAAGTTAACTTCTAAATAGTGGGGCCTCAGCCATATTGTGTTGGGTTTGACACTCCAAACATCAATTTGACACTTGTAAATATACTATCAAGGAAAGTAGTTGAGTGTTTTACCTGATTTAAGCAATTTAATATCAATTAGGGATATGGTAATGTTCCATATTAAATTGTATTACTTTTTATCACATTAGCTCAGCCTTTGTGGTGGGGCCCCAATAACTCATGTATCGCGACAGTAGTTTTGCTTTCTGTTGCTATGCAATACTTTTTGCTATCATTTACATCACAAACTCTATCATATTAGGGGCCCGAGACTGTTCAACACGCTCCCGCTACACACACACACACACACACACACAAGGGGCATAACTGGCAAACCCCTCACAGTGTTCAAGAGAGAACTGGATAAGCACCTCCAAAGGATACCTGATCAACCAGGCTGTGACTCATACGTCAGGCTGCGAGCAGCCGCATCCAACAGCCTTTGATCAGTCCAGAAACCAAGGCCTGGTCGATGACCGGGCCGCGGGGACGATAAGCCCCGGAAGCACCTCAAGGCAACCTCGAGGTAAAGTAATCATACCTAAAAATTTAAGTCGAATCCATCAGTTTCGTTTTTATGTCAGTGGTAGTGTATCAAGCGCAAAGGGTTTTAGAAAATGTTAGACTCCACCTTTCAAAAAGTGAGAAGATGAATTCATTTTCATTACTTTGGAAAGTTTTTTAATGATAGCACATGCTTAAACAAACTCGCTCGCAAAAACAAAAACTCATACACAAACTCATTTTTGTTTTGGTTCAACTTACAAATAAACCCAGGGCTTTCACATTCGCGCAAAATACTTAGTCCCTCCTAAACTTAAAACAGTTGCACAGTCTTACTTAAACACATCAGGGCAAAAATAGAGAGACCTCTGACAAGCCACCGGCCTCCTGTCCTCACCAAGGCTACTAATTCGCACATACTTAAACAAACACACTTGCTAAACTCCTATACACAAACAAAAACTCAATTTTTAACTTACACAAATAAACACAGACTTTGCACATTCACACAAAAAATGCTTAGTCCCCCTAAACTTGAACACTCACAATCTTACAGTGCTTTAATTGTCAAAGCCAAACCTGCACTGGGTCGTTAGTCATACATAGAATCAGGGAGAAAAATATCTGTTTCAATATATATAAAAAAATACAACTCTTCAATAAATAGCCCAACCACTTGGGCTGGACGGTAGAGCGACGGCCTTACTTCATGCAGGTCGGCATTCAATCCCCCGACCATTCCTTCCTCCCATCCTATTCCCAAATCCTTATCCTGACTCCTTCCCAGTGCAACATGGTCATAATGGCTTGGCGCTTTTTCCTGATAGTTCCATTCCATTCCATTCCATTCTTGACTAAATACTAGCATTAAGTTTTGGGTCAATCTAATATCCCCATCTCACTCTCGCCCTCCCCCCCCAGAACTCTGCACATTCCTGCCTCCAACAAATCCCAAAGCCTTGCAAGAGCCCACTCCAGTCACTCACGCGACAATAACATGTTTTCGCCCAACTGTATTTATTTAAAATAATACGTCAGATAGAAAGAGTTTCGCATTGCTGTTATATTTACCTTATAAAGCCTCTCTATAAAAATGATGCCACTGTGTATATGACTGTTTTATAATAAATATTGCATAAATACTTACGCGATTTCATAAACAAAAACCTATTTTAATGAGCCATGTTTGGAAGGCACCCATTAATTACAATACAAACTTTTAAACTAACTATAGATATATATTTCATAGAGGAAGATTTAGTCATCAGGATATATATTATTATTTAAGAGTTTCATTCCCTATAAAAAAGTTGCAATATTTTCAAAACTCTGTCACTAATTTTTTTTTTAAAGGTTTTACAAGGGAGTAAATCTCTCTTCCTCTCCTTCTCCCACATGTTTCATCATTTGCACTGGATGCAGAGCAACCTTCGTGCAAGTCCTGGCTCAGTTCCCCAACGTCCAAACTATTGGACATTGCAAATTTCACTAAATGATGCGGTATCTTAGTTGCCCTTCTAATTATAGAGATTTTAATCTCTAAACATTTGAGTGCCAAGAACGACTCTCGTGCAGGCCCGCGTTCAGTTCCCGACGTTCAAGCTTTTTGGCTATAGTAAATTTCTCTAAATGAGGCCGTATCTCGCCCTGACCAACTGTTTTTGGCTCAATTGTAACCCATCCAGCCGCAGTCTTCTGGATAGAAGGGCAGTAGGCCGGATAAAATAAAAACATATAAATTGTTTGATCAGCCTCTAAATGAAGCCGTATCTCGCCCTGACCAACTGTTTTTGGCTCAATTGCAACCCATCCAGCCGCAGTCCACTTGATAGAGGGGCAGTGAGCCTGATAAAATACAAATAAAAACATATAAATTGTTAGACTAGCTCTTTACATATGCTAGTTGTTTAATTTAGAAACTGCTACTAATGCGATGATGCAAGGTGCATCTTAGCAAGCCAGTACACATCTATGGATCATCCAATAAAAGCAGCAGACTTCTAGATGTTACTACTGCTCAGCTTAGCCCCCCACTGGATGGGCGGCGGTGCGCAGGAAAAACAGATAAATTATGACACTAGCTCTCCACATATCCCAGTCTTGATTTTAATTTAGAAACTGCACTTGCGGTCTTTCTCGTGCCCCATTGTTGATGTGTGACAATGACCAATGGATTTTTCAAAAACTAGCTCATTAAGATTGCGAAAACTTGCTTTAGCTAAATGAATTGTGTAGGTTCTGACTCTGAGGCCCATTATGCATCGCTGCAGCCCTTTCCGCTATTGCCCGCAAGATGGGAATAGAGGCTGCATTAATAAATGAATTAAAACTAACATTCAATTATATATGCTCAAACTTGTGCAAAAAAATAAAAAACTTACAATCACATTTTCAAACTTGCACAAATAAAATTTGGCAATTTCGTTTACCCATTTTTTGTTTGTTTTTTTGCCTGAGCCAAAATGAATTGTTGGGTTCATTGCCAGAGTCCATTATCCGCCGTGGTAACCCTTCCCACTACCCGCCCCACAAACATAGGTATGGGATTCATAATAATGAACTAAACCAGCATTCAATTATATTCTCAACAAACTTATGCAAACCCCATACAATTACATTAGCAAACTAACACAAATTCATTGAGCAAGTTTAACTATTCGCATACTTTGCGTCATTATATATAATGGAATGCGAAAAAGAAATTCGCAGAATTTAGAGATAACACCATCAATGGAGTCCAAGAAATACGCAAGTACTTTATTCATAATGATGCGCTGCCAGGAATCTTAGCAAAGTAACCAAAATATTTGCTTATTGTAGGTGAAGGATGACATGACTCTCCGGTTAGGCGGTTGTGGAGTGAGACCTGCAACTGCGGACTTGCCATAGATGTAAAAATGCCTTGCATACAGACCGTTGCAAGCCTCTTGTTGAAACACTTAGGGTGCATATATGTGTATGTGTGTGTAGCAGTGACAATCGCGTAACGAGCTTTCAAGAGATTGTCGCTTGCATAGCTAAACAATATGTAGGGTTCAGTTTCCAAACCAATTATGCGGCTCTCGAACCTTTTTCCCCCTCTACATGCGGGAGATCCCTTTTATTTTCAGCTAAAATATATTATATTCAGGGGGTTCGCCGTGTCATAGCACAACCAAAGCCCAATATACCCTAAACTTTCCCTATCCCATCTAAATTTAAAGTGCATTTCCATACCCAATATACAGCCAACGCATATTATACAACATCCCCCAGACCATTTCATAGTGTTAGTGCTGTGGCCATCTACCTAATTTCATCCCAATTAATGACAATTCCCTATTAAATATAGGGAAAAATATGCCAAATCATATCACGGCCAAAGCCCATTTCACCCAAGTTTCACCTATCCCATACAAATTTAATGTGCATTTTCAATATCCAATATCCAGTTGCCCCATGTCACGCCCTATTCCCAGACTATTTCATAGTAATAGCGCATTGTCCTTCCAGCTATTTCCAAATATCCAGATGTGCTTATATATCATCGCCCCTGGCACCAGTCCTATCCTAATGCAGGCAAGGCCAAATTTAGCCAATATATCCCAATTTACGACAATTTTCACCTAATTTATGA
>WNGS01004465.1:75166-129738 GCA_020271785.1 Procambarus virginalis
TATTCAATATTGAATACTATTCAATATTGAATAGTATTCAATACTATTCCATATTGAATACTATTCAATATTGATACTATTCAATATTGAATAGTATTCAATATTGAATACTATTCAATATTGAATAGTATTCAATATTATTCAATATTGAATACTATTCAATATTGAATACTATTCAATATTGAATAGTATTCATTATTGATTATTATTCATTATTGAATACTAATTGAATAGTACGGAATAGTATTCAATATTGAATAATATGATTATTCAATATTGAATAGTATTCAATATTGAATAGTATTCAATATTGAACAGTATTCAATATTGAATACTATTCAATATTGAATACTATTCAATATTGAATACTATTCAATATTGAATACTATTCAATATTGAATACTAATCAATATTATTAAATATTGAATAGTATTCAATATTATTCAATATTGAATACTATTCAATATTGAATAATTTTGAATAGTATTCAATATTGAATACTATTCAAAATTATTGAATACTATTCAATATTGAATACTATTGAATACTATTCAATATTGAATAGTATTGAATACTATTCAATATTGAATAGTATTCAATATTGATTAGTAGTAAATATTGAATACTATTCAATATTGAATAGTATTCAATATTGATTAGTATTCAATAGTATTCAATACTAATCAATATTGAATAATATTGAATACTATTCAATATTGAATAGTATTCAATATTGAATACTATTCAATATTGAATAGTATTCAATATTGAATAGTATTCAATATTGAATAGTATTCAATACTATTCAATATTGAATAGTATTGAATACTATTCAATATTGAATACTAATCAATATTGAATAGTATTCAATTTTGATTAGTATTCAATAGTAATCAATATTATTCAATATTGAATACTAATCAATATTGAATACTATTCAATATTGAATACTATTCAATATTGAATACTATTCAATATTGAATACTAATCAATATTGAATAGTATTCAATATTGAATACTATTCAATATTGAATACTATTCAATATTGAATAATATTGAATACTATTCAATATTGAATACTGATCAATATTATTCAATATTGAATAGTATTGAATAGTATTCAATACTGTTCAATATTGAATACTATTCGATATTATTCAATACTATTCAATATTGAATAGTATTGAATAATATTGAATACTATTCAATATTGAATAGTATTGAATACTATTCAATATTGATTAGTAGTAAATATTGAATACTATTCAATATTATTGAATACTATTCTATACTCATCAATACTGATTAGAAAAGTATTGATTTTTTGTATTACATATTGAATAGTTTAATAATGATCAATACTATTCTATTCAGTATCGATTAGTATTCAATGTTGAATACTATTTTCTATTGAGTACTATATTCATTACTATTTATTTGACACTAACTATTGGGATGTATCTTGATTTCTTTTTGCCACGCTTCAAAGATGAGTAACCAGTGGCTCGTTCGTACCATATCGCAGTGCACCTTCCGTCCGCTACTTTCCCGACAGTTGGAATATATTCTTTTTCATTTCATCCATTATCTGTGAGAAACATGGATGTATTTCAACCTGTAGAGCAGTGGCAGTTTTTGATAGTCTGGCATAGATGGTACTGAAAAGGCAATGTAAATTGGTATACAATTTTGGGTGATTGACAACCTACATTATGCCCTTCTTTTCATATATGTTGATTTTCTGTGAATTGTATATTACCTGTGCTGACTGGATAACAATGCCTGGAGCACATATTGTCTGTATTAATGGTCACATGTTAACTTATTTCCTACTTCAGGGCATATAATTCTTTTTGCAATGTTCAGCACCCACTAATCATGCTCCAGTAAGCTTCATGGTTCGTAGTGTACACTGCTGCCCCCAGCAGGACCTTTTCTTTATCAACTTATCCTCATGTGAGCAGTTGTAGGTCTAGTTTCAATTTGTTGTATTACTTCCTTCACCCTCTGAGTCACATGCTGATTTTTTAAATGGTAATCTTTCAATGATTATCATTACAATCGCTTCTTCCAATGGATGAGCCTGTCGAAAGTGTTCATATGGTCCATCTTCCCCTGTTTTTAATGGTCCATTTCCTCTAAAATCTTTAAAACATTATCATGCCATGAACTTGTTCTATACTGTTGGTATATATGTATGCTGTCTTTCATTGACAGTCTGGCCTTTGTTCCAGTCATTTTTCCTATTATGGTGGCTATCCTGTTTTCTAATGCTGGTGACTGTTTCCATTCTAACGTTATCTCTACCCGTCCATATAGGTCCTCCCAGCATCATTTCCACATACTTCCAGTTTGTCCCATTCCTTATCACCGAGGTATGAAAGAGCATAGTCGATGAGTCACCTAACTGCTTGAACGTAGTACATTTTCACTACTGGTAGAGATGCACCCTCTCTAAGACTGGTCACTGAAAGCAAAGCTCAGTTTCTGCCTTTACATCGTTGCCGCAGATATTACATTTCTAGAGTGATTTTCAACTGGTTGTCTATTATGACTCCTAGGTATTTAAATTATGTAACCCACTCAATTTCCTGTCCTTGTATTGCCAGTCTGATGTTTGTCTTTTGGTAGCTTGAGCTTCATGATTTCTTCCATGACACACTTGAAGAGGAAGGGGCTTAGTATTCCGCCCTGCTGAGTTCAATGTTCAACCATTTTTGAGGTCAATGTTTTTCCTTGGATTTTGACTTCTCGGTTAAGCACCATTCCTTTGCCAAAAGCAAGCCCGTGTCCTTTCATTTCCTTATCCATAAGGCAGCATAGTGTAGCTGGAGCACTCGCTAACTATCTGTGGTTCCAACCCCTTTTGTGTAAGCAAACTTTTTGCTGTAGTGGATTGCCTTTCCATTCAATTCGATTAAGGCCTATTCTTTCTGCAGTTTTGCCCAAACACCTTGTTAATGACATGGGTCTTATTTATATACCTATACGTTTACTAGTATTTGTAATTAACAAATACAATGATAGTCATCAACAAGGTTACGTTACCTTGTGGTTTTCTATTCATCTTTTAAGGTTAACTCAATTATTAACAACATTTCAATGTATGATTTAATACTAACTAATTACATACAATTCATAATTCATATATATTACAGATTTGCAATTATCCCACTTACATTTACCTCCACATTTTTGGAGCACGCATTTTACTATTGTCACACACTCATCTCCGCGTCACCTGTACACTATGCTATTTATGCTTTCTCTGCTAACATGTCAGTACATCTCATAATAACCTCCTTACAACACCATAGTGCATTCGACATTGTTAACATTCAACTATATAACCACGCAACGATCAATTCTGCTATTCTTTCACCCCACAGACATTTGGCCCCGTCTATCGGGGAAACTACTTCAGGAGATAAGTCTTAAGGCCACTAAACATTATACACATTCTTCCTGCTCACTACGCCTACATTATGTTTTCGTATTTAAATGCAATAATCTTTTAAACCTTATTCATTCACCAACCCCCTTCTCTCTATTGTGCCTTCTTCATATCTTGCCCAAAGTCCTTCCAGTTGTTCACGGTGTTGGTAACGTCATCCTTGTCTTCAACACTAATCTTTCTTGCACCACAGCCTCTGGTTCCGGTCTACGTCAAAGTCCGCTGCCTCTCATTCCCTCTACCAATCAACCATGACCAGTACCATCATCTCGCCAATCTATAAACAAACATTAATTATATATTTGGTTTCCCCTAACAGTTTATATCTAAACCTACTCACCCCCTTCGCGCTGATTATTCTACCATTCATGAACCTATCTACTATAATACATCACTTATGATTCATTTCTATTTACTCTACACATACCACACCTTAACCTATTTATATATTTCTTCTCATTACAGTAAATGATCAACTACAATTTTTCGCTAACTTTTCCCAGACATTTTTTAGTCCATACAATACCTAATTCATATATTTACTTTCAGCTTACCTACAACTATGTATTCATTTATGATTCACCAATTGTCCAATCATTTTTCTACAACTATATATTTCCCATTCGTTCATCACACATTTCGCCAACCTCTGTTTAAATACAAATTAAGTTAAGGGTCCTCTGATAGGTTACGTGGCCAGGAATTTCCCAAATTTTCAAACAGTTATGAAAAACGTTTATTTAAAGTGTCCTCTATGAGCACAGTAACGACGCGCCTTTACGCGAGTCGTTACTGTGCTCAACAAATATACTTACTGCTACACAACCAACAGCCCCTGGACCAAGAGCTGAAGCTCAACACAAGGTTAAAAACCCACTTACATTTCCCCATGAACAAACCAGACATGTTTTCACTTATGCCTATACTACTATACAACACGCGCTATCCCCCATTACACAATACACACAGCCTTCACACACCCGTCTACCGTCGCCATCCACCTACACTAACAAATACTGCCACGAGCCTCACATCTGCAGTGCAAATTACTCTAACATTCCCTCAATGTATCTACAATAAATCATTCTTAAACCTTCATTTTATGACCTCTTCCTCGTAGGAGGTCACGCTGATTTCATCCACTATCATTAACCAATTTAATGGGAGTAAGTGTTAAGTCAATTTCTTTTTTAGTAGCAGCTCTACCTCAACCTACAGGTAAATATATCTACGTCATTCTATGAGGACAGCAACGCCACGGATTTTCTACGTCCCCCTCTCATACGTAAAATCAAAGTGGTCTGGTTACCAGAGTGCATAAAGTCGCCATTAAATGCTTTGGGGGGGGGGGGGCAACAGCAATATCAACCAATTTTATATCGACTTATAAAAGTAAACACTTTTACACCACTGACTCACAGGTTAAGGCTGCTTCGTTTAAAAGCCAAGCCCTCGCTATGAGGGCCCAGATATGCTCTAGTAGTGGTCAAACTGACACTTATTTCTGCACATCAATGTCCACCTCATACCATCCCCCTCAAACTACGTTATTCCACAACCCACAGACACTTATCTATTGCATGCCGCCAATCTACTGCCTTCATCCCTTGTTAGGTGAAACAAGTAAATCTAAAACAATTCGCAGTAAATCCCCTCCACCACGGCCTATTGCCATTACGTAAATTTACTTAGCTGCACCTCGAGTGGGTCAAACATCAATATACACGACTGCGTTAGGCCCCGATACACTTGCCTTAGTGACCACGTTGTTATTAACTACTGGCTTTAACACATGTAAGGTACGGTTCAACAGTTAACGTCCCTCAAGTTTGTCAAGGATGACGTTAAATTATCAAATGCTTATATCCCCAAAAATAACTGACGATTTCATTTCCAACTCATTAATAAATCTTTCAGACCGTGCACACTAGCTTCCTGTCACATTCAACTTCAATGTTGTGCAAGTTGTTATAACTACTCTCGGCCGCCTCAATTTTGTTCTTTTTCAATGTCACGTTAACACCTTTAGAGGGTAGTAAGGTGGCCGAACCTACAACCTATCCCCACGAAAATTATACAAGACTACTCACACACTTACTGGCAAGTCTTTACTATCCGTGAAGTTGAAGCGTCTCCTCGTGTTCTTCCACACAGCTCAGGGGTCCTGGCAATCTCTCAGCTATTACCTGCAACACGGCAACAGTTACCTCATGCTACCAATATAAATGCCTATCATCATGCCTATACCTTTATTTGGAACCTGTAGTTACTTTGATGTAGCTGCTCATTTCAAATGCCAATTTTAAAGGCATACATCGAACCTGGATAGTCAACGGGTTTTGGAGCTGTTACTTGTGGGGTTGACACCCTCTGAAGTGGTTAATAGTATTACCTTATCTTGAGGTTTATCTTCAGATTTCGCCCTTTTTAGTGTCCCCGCGGCCCGGTCCTCGACCACGCCTCCACCCCCAGGAAGCAGCCCATGACAGCTGACTAACACCCAGGTACCTATTTTACTGCTAGGTAACAGGGGGATAGGGTGAAAAACACAGCCAATTGTTTCTCGCCGGCGCCTGGGATCGAACCCAGGATCACAAGTCCAGCGTGCTGGCCTCTCGGCCGACCTATTCCCTACCTGCTCAGTCGGACTACATATTTAGTATGTGGTCGTCCTGTTTTAAGTTTAAAAGATTAAAGAACCCCTAAAGACGATTTAAGAGGTTAGGACGGTATCCTAATATTACCATGCCTCTAACTTAAACTAGGTCATAAATAACTACTTGCCTTAAAACTCTTACCTCCATATCTGCCAAGTAGCTGATCTAGCCCGACCAGGACATCTGTCACCAGCTTCTGCTCGCCACTCACTTTAATCATCGCTCCACCACTAGTCCCATGACAACGTTACAACATTACCTCACTGACTAACAATAGCTCTGAAAATAAAATAATAACATTCACTACATATTTATGAAATATATTTTAGTACTGATTATGGGTCAGGACTAAAATATCTGCGTATATATATATATATCCTCCCCCAAGAGGGTATATACGGCAACTAAAATATTTATTTTTGACCCTATATATTGGCGTTTTGAAGGTGTACAAAAAGAGTGTAAGCTAGGGGGTGTGTCAGCCCTAGCGACCCCAAAGGGTAACGGGGTACCAGCTCAGAGTAACAACACGCCCTAACACTAACTTGTACACCACAACTATGCCAATACTAGGGTCAAAATAACGTTCCGTTCATCCTCACCCACCAAGTGGACTCAACAGCCAATCACGTTTCGAGTTTTCATTTGACGTCACATTCTCGCAAGCTCTACTCTCATTGGTCGACTCGACCTAATTGGATACTCTAGTAATTCATGACAATTATTTATTGAAAATGAAATATATACACCCAAATGTATACCCAATGTATCTGAAACATACATATACAAATGTATGAAAAACAATGTTTGACTTTACACTCACAAACGATGACTTTGGATTACTTATTATTAAATAACTATTATTATAATGATTAAATAATAAGAATACTTATTCAAGCTGTAAGTACAGTACAACACAGTACAGTATAGTATAGTACAGTACCGTACAGTACACTTCCGTACGGTACAATACTATACATTACAGTACTGTAGAGTACACTTCCGTACGATACAATACAGTACAGTACTATACATTACAATACAGTACCGTATACTACAGTACACTACACGGTACAGTATGGTAGATGGTACAGTACAGTATACTACAGTACTGTACTCTACTGAACACTGCCGCACAGTATTGTATAGTGCAGTACAGTACACTACATTATTGCATAGTATAGTACAGTACCGTACAGTGCAGTACAGAACCGTACAGGGCATGCCAGTACAGTACTTTATACTACACAAAAGTACAGTACCGTACACTACAGTATGGTACACTACAATATGGTACAGAATAAAACAGTATAATGCAGTACAGTATAATACAGTACGGTACAATGCACTACAAAACAGTACAGTACAATGCACTACAGAGCATAAACAGTACACTATAGGACACAACAGTACAGTACCGTACACTCACAGTTCGATACTTGCCTTTCAAATATACCAACGGCATCACCATTATAATTGTTTCTACTTAAATAACTGTTTCTTGAATATAACAAGGCGTAATAAGCACAATTTTCACGTGAGATGGGGAGGGAGGAGATTGCTGCAATGGCAATGTATGCCAACTGACGCTAGTATCACTAATGACCATTGTAATTGGATTATTACCTTTCCAACCGGTCATTTCCCTCTCTAAACAACACCAATGTATATTTATATACGTGATGCACACTACCACTAGTAATAACGAATATTTAGCATGCAATCAAATAGTGTTTTACACATTTATGCAAAGTCATCAGTCATTTGGATTAATAAAGATATTGTGCGTTACACTTCCATCATTTGAACTCCTATGAGTCGTTTTTTAGAGAATAACGCTATATTATGCTATGTTAAGCTAAGCTAAGTAACCTACGCTAGACTGGACTACGCTAGGGTAAGCTAGGTAAGGTTAGATACAGTACCGTAAAATACAGGGTACAATACAGTACATTGCAGTACAGAACATTATAGTACACTAACCTACAATACAGTACAGTACCCTTCACAGGATACAATACAGTACATTTCAGTACAGGGTGCGGTACATTACAAAACAGTATACTAGAGTATAGTACAGCATAGTGCAGACCATGGGCCGGATTCAGGAAGGTACTTACGAAGGTTTTTCCTCTTAGCTAAGAATGTTTTCCTTCTTAGCGCCTTCGTGGCGGCTACGTCGGTATTCAAGTAGCTACACTAAGTGGAAAACCTTCGTAAGTTCATTCCGGGATTTAAGTGTGGTTTCGACCACTCGTAGCTTTACGTAAACTGGATATAACTCAATTTTTCTCTACTATATAATACTGGGATAGATTTTAAGATTTTGGAACATAAACAAAAGATTAAAAGATTTGAATCTAGTGAAGAGTCCTTCTTGTTAGTTATATATGCATTCTCTGCTTGAAACTTAAAGTAAATATGTCTTTTATGATAGTAGAATTAGTTTTATAATAGCAAGATATTATTCCCCTAGTTATTAAGTAAATAAACACTGGTGAACATGAAATATGAGAGAAGGTGATGAGCCCCGCCTGATGGGATCATTTACTATCACCAAATGCCTCTGTTCACCTAGTAGTAAGGGTGTACCTTAGCTATACATACCCATTTCTAATTTATTTAGTTTGGTTTTATTTTGAAATTAAATCTGGGTGAAACATAAAATAAAATTAGTTTGCTGCACAAATGATGTTAGGTAAGAAGGGTAAAAATGTCAACAACTTTATTCATTAAATACTTAAAGCTATAATTATGACTATATACACTATTAAAACAGAGAGAGAGGGAAGTAGGGGTCCAAGACCTCTTCCTGTTATACAATTTGGGTGTGGAACAAGTAATTATCAAAAGAATGCTATGTAGCAGTAAGGCAGTGAGGTNTTTTGTGAAATCCGAATTGGATAACAAACTTTGCCTCGGGTAACGAAGTTTGTTGATACGCGTATACCCGACCTAACGCGTGGTGGCACAGCCACTGCGCCTCGGTTTACCAGTGCCTCCCATCTAGTGACAATCATGCTTGAATTCTTTATAAAGAATTTCAGTATTTTTTGAGTTTGTGGGTTTTTGAACATAAGTTATTATATATCTTGCCATGGGTCCCAAGAAAGTCGGTTGTAAGGTTGAACTTAAGAAAATAGTTAAGTTGAGACAGTAGAGGATGTCCCTTCCTCGTTAAGAAAATGTGTGATGTAAGGGAAGACCCTGCAAAGTTTTGATGAAAAAACTCGCTCAGATAAAGCTGTAACAGACCATTGCATTGACCTTTTATTGACAATGCAATGTCTCGCTACAGACAAGTGTAAAAATATTGGGAAAAAAGGGTGTCTTTAGACAGTTTCTTAGCAAGACAAGCACGCAGTGAGCCACAGCCAGGTCCTAGTGGTACAGTACTCTTGCAAAACAGAGTACCCCCAGAGAAGTCATCACTTCCTGATGTTATAGTGGAAAGGGACTCTTTCCCCCACCCCCTCCAAACAGGAACACCTCTCTTCCTCCCTCCTCCCCTCCCCCTTCTTCATCTTCCATATGCCAACAAGAGTCATCAGTAAAGGTAAGCAATAACTTGTACATACAGTACTCTAGTACTCAAGATTTTGGTGAATTAAGTCTAAAATTTACTTTGAAGTTAATATTTTTGGGTGTGTGGATCGGATTAATTAAATTTACATTATTTCTTGTGGGGAAATTTGCTTCGGTTTTCAAATTTTCGCCTTACGAACCGTCTCTGGGAACGGATTAAACTCTTAAATGGAGGTACCACTGTAATTGTATTATATATAGTTAATATTATGTACTGAAGGGCACCTAGCATCTTCAATTAATGGATATACTGTACATAATTTGTATTCCCATGCATATACAGTACTCGTGTATGCATGTAAACACCCCCGTAATTTATGTGGCTTGAGGCAACTTTCTTGGCAAGATCAAACTTCGTAAGGTCATTGTTGTTTTTGAGCCACGGACATAAAACAAACGTTGATGGTTTGTTTTACCTAAAGAATTTATATAATGCCCTTCCACTTTGTATACATACCTGCAGCAAAGGACTATAATATAACTATCTTGAATATACCAAGGCTGGGCTTGGACTAGAAGAAATCCCAAAACTCTCTGCAGGTACATGTTTGGTAGTGGTCGTGGCAGGTTGGTTTTTGACACCAAAATGCAAATGCACAGTTAAATGCTTTCAATACTTGTACGTAGTGTGAGTTTGCCCTAGGGGTGAATTTTGTTTACATACCGGTTGGACAGTACAAAAATTAAATGTGCAGTTCAAGGGTTAAGATACATTATCTTCGTGTACTTGGTTTTATCAGAGTACATCAGGTGCTAAATGTCTAATCTTTCAAGTTGCCAATAATGCTAAATGAAAGGAAGCATGTATAACATGAAAGTACTGTAGTAGAAAGATGTACTAAAGTAATGATAAGAAATATGTAGTATGGTTATTTTATCACCAAGCTGACATGGTCAACAAAGATAACCTGGTGGTGAACACACACAGGTCCATCTAAGAAGTGTTTGCCAGGTGCTAAGAATACAGTGTTCTGTAATTGGATATCAAAGGTTGCTAAGGTGAAATAATTATCATGTTGACTTGTACAATACATTGTTCTAGAGTTGACGTACATGTTAGTGACTTAAGGATGTGTGGAATGTTATTTACATTTGCAAATATTGTATAATTTTGATGTATACCTGAAAATGAGTAATAACTACAGAATGTTAGTTTAAATTTAATCAATATTTTTCCAAAAGGGCTGAATGTTGTGTTATTGAAGGGAGTCATCACATTTTTAAGAGTTTGATCATTCATTTTTCCCATGTTTTTGCCAACTTCACTGTGAAATTGATGTGCTACCATTTGGTATGATGGACAACTAGGAGAACCGGTGTATAGTGTGTTTCCATCAATAGATTGGTTCTCATTTATAGTATTTATGAGATTGCAGCTCTTAAGAGTTTGTCAAAGGTGGGATCATGAGTGAATGGAGCTATTTGACTTTCCCCATGGGGGAAAATTGTAGTTTTAACACACTATTGTCTGTGATATCTTAAGCTTCTTCCATTGAACACTTTAGGAGATAATCAGAATATGCATTTACATATGAAACATTTTTTTGAGGGATCCATGATAGGCAGGTTCAAAGTTGGAAGGTTTCACTCGAAAGGTCATTATTGTTCATATAAAAGCAAGTACAGTTTGTACTGTATTAAGTTGTTAATGGTATTTTCAGGCTGTGAGCTTGTTCAGCAGTGCCCTTCAGTCTTTGCAGTTAGGCCTTGTCATTAACCAGTTTGGTCTTGGAGAGGATGCTGTTTTGGCTGCCTCGTCATGTGATATGGAAGCATTTATTAAGGTTGGTTGCATACATTGTGTTCACTATGCGTTGGCCAATACCTCTTGCTAAGACTGTTCCTCTAAATATGTATATAATGTCTTGAGAAAATATAAATAGAACAATATTTTATTTTGGGCTGGGACATTTACAAAGGTGTGTTTGGAAGCAAATGTTGTTTATAAGCATTTTAATTGTTTAAAATATAACGGATAGATTTGAGTCATTAGTATGAAAACTTTGTATGGGAGAAGACTTTTAATGAGAATTTACAGTTTAAAAGGAAAACTGTGAAGGTGGATTTTCTGTTGGGGGAAGGAGGGGGAGGACATTTTTTGTTAAACATAAAGCACTACTATCCTCTGATTTAGTAGTTGTCACCACGTGGGGTAGTAATGTAGAGCGGACACGTGTAGTCAGTACGGTTCGCAGGAATTGTATGTGCTAGTTTCGTTGAAAAGTTACCATTTTATTTGTCTGAACCTCTATATAGATACCCATCTTCTTTGCATGTCTCGGTATTTACCGAGTCTGTATAACCAGGTCTGGGAGTCGTCATCGGTCCCTGAGGACTAGCTCGGTGCCTTTATACTCCCTATTTGGAAACCGGGGTCTCTCGGGACACCCCTTCCCTAAGAACTTCCGTCCTATTGCCCTGACAAGTTGTCTGCAAAGTAATTGAATGAATAGTCAGTGTTCGTCTGGTGTGGTTCTTGAAACACTTTCACCAACTTTCCCCCTTCTCAATTTGGTTTTCGCAAGTGCCGCAGCACGACTGATGTCCTGGTGAACTTGAGGTCTATATTTGTACTGCTTTTGCTGCAAAGACCTCTGTTGTTGCTGTCCTTTTTGACCTGGGAAAAGGCTTATGACACCACCTGGAGATACCATATTGTTTCCCAACTTCGTTCTTTTGGCCTTCGTGGTAATCTCTCTCTTCCTCCAAAGCTTCCACTCTTGTCGTTCCCTTAGAGTGAGGTTTGGTGCCACTCTCTCTCTCTCTGCCTCTTTTTGGGAATACGAAGTTGTATCCCAAAGTAAATTAGTATTCTAAGCACTATTCTTTTTCTTGTTGCCCTCAATGGTCTTTCCTCTCTACCTTCTGGCGTCTTCTCTGCTCTGTATGTCGATGATCTTACCCTCTGCTGTCAAGGTGATGATTCACCCCTCCTTCACCGGCGGCTTCAACTTGCAATTGATGACATGTCGTCTTTGGACACCAATCATGGCTTTAAGTTTTCTGCAACTAAGACTTGTGCTATGACTTACTTGGAAGCGTGTCGTTCTTCGTCCTTCTTTGTCGCTTTATGGTCATTCCCTTGTGTACAAAGATTCCGCAAAGGTTTTGTGGTTAATTTTTGACACTCGTTTGTCTTGGTCACCCCATATCTCTTACCTCCGAGTTGAATGCTCTAAGGCCCTTAACCTACTTGAGATTTTGTCCCATACTTCTTGGGAAGCGGATGGGCGCACGTTCCTCTTTACATTCCTCTCTTGTACTGTTTAAACTCGATTATGGTTACCCTGCTTGCTTGTCTGCTTCTCCTCATACTCTTTGCCGTCTTGATGCTTTGCACCATAGTGGGTTGCGCCTTGGCTCTGGTGCCTTTCGTTTTACTCCTACTCTCGGCTTGTATGTTGACACTGGCTTCCTTTCTCTCCAGGACCGCCGTGATTGCTACTGTCTTCGCTACCTTGCGCAGTGCTTACAATACCCTCACTCTTGCCTATGTCGTGCTTTGACTTTTACCCCTCCTGTAGCTCCTGTCCCCCTTCACCCACCTCCCTCTATCTGTTCGGTTATCTCGCCTGCAAAATTCTCTTTCGGTTAGTATTACCAATATTTCTCCTAGTGTTGCATCCTTGCCCCCCCCCCCGTGGAGGGTCTCCCTTCGTAAATTTTTTAAATCCCTGACCCACATTACTAAAGCTTTTACCCCTCCTACAGTTCTGAAATGGCTTTTCCTTGAACACTTCTTCCCACTCCCGCTCCAATTCCATCATTACTGATGGGTCTTAAATTTGCAGATGGTGTAGGCCATCACATAACTGTTATTTCCTGACCACACTATATATGTCGCCTGCCTCTGGAGACTTAGCATCTTCACGGCAGAACTTTATGCCATTCTCTATGCCCTGCTTTCTGACTGTCCCTTGCAGTCACTTGTTTCCTCGATAGAATTCTTGGTGAATCGGATACATTTGATGTCGTTTGCCTTATGCGTTTCTGTTCTCATATTGGCATCCTTGGTGATATTTAGCGCCCTCTGATTATTCCGGACCTTTGATGGTGGTACATAGCCTTCCCGGTTTGGTGCCTTCTTTCGATAATCTTTTGATAATTACTTACTCTATATAGATGCACATAAAACTGTAAGTTGTATCTTACCTGATATCATAGGTTACTCTATCACTGGAAAGGATGTTAATTGAGGTCATGGTGACCTGACCACATGCTGCAAGGATATTTGCAAGTATTTGGTTAGTACCGACAAACTAAATGCTGGCGTATCGCCCACACTATGCAATAGAATACAGTAATAAGCTTTTGTCATCTCGTCACATAACTAGACATTTGATACTTTGCCTCATAGTTGTGAATTGCCAATATGGATACATACTCTTGACTGTGAAATATTTTGGATGATAAACAGAACCGATTATTTGAATGTTTAATTAATGACCAAGTGTTTGGACAAGTATCCCTAGCTTTAAAATTAGATTTAAAAACCAATAGGATCTTGATAGTGTCTAGTTGTCGATTTAGTGTAGTTCATCGCCTGTAAATACAACTAGGACAGTAGAGCATACATGATATTTGGTATTGTATTTGGACTGTCAATAAAACAGTCATGGTAGTATTTAATCAATCATCATTCATAGATTTTATTTCTTACTTTCAGGCCTTGGGAAAGAAGAAAGGTAAAGAGGAATGCAGTAAAAAGGAAGAAGAGAAGGAGGTTTCTGATAAAACAAAGGATCAAGATAAGGATGACGATGATGCCATGTCTGTTGACTAACTGGTTCCCATGGATATGTTTGCCTTAAATTTTATATGTTGTTTTACCATTGGCTACTTATGCATAGATTTTTAAAGGGACCTATGGCCTCACTGTGGAATTGCATGTCAAAGGT
Source organism: Procambarus virginalis (assembly GCA_020271785.1). Classification (NCBI taxonomy): domain Eukaryota; kingdom Metazoa; phylum Arthropoda; class Malacostraca; order Decapoda; family Cambaridae; genus Procambarus; species Procambarus virginalis. The sequence goes on from WNGS01004465.1 coordinate 89,761, forward strand.
ATTCCTTTAATATTTATCATTTAGGAGATAGTGAAGATATGTGCCATTATTACAGGAGTGTACTGTCAGCATCACATTTTCATTATTGTATTAGTTGATTTGTAATGTACAAGTTGGGATTTTTGAATGTAGTTTTGATAGTCTGAAGCAGGAGACTTAATAGAACACATTAAATAATATACACAAACATAGTAGTGTTAATAGCCTTTAGTAATCTTCAACAGTTGTGTGCACAGTAATAAGTGAGTGATCCCTCACTAGCTCTAGTTGCCCTTGGGAGGTGGTGATCTTTGGGGGGTTTAAATACCCCGAAATTACCATCTCTTAAGGGTCTGCGTTGTGGTGCATTGAGTTAAAGGCGTACCAGTTATGCCAGTTGCTGTAAGGCGTCTGTGCTGGCTAGGGTTCGAATCTCCTGTTGGGAAAGTGTTCTAAGGGATCTATATATATATATATATATATATATATATATATATATATATATATATATATATATATATATATATATATATATATATATATATATATATATATATATATATATATATATATATATGCCTATATATATATATATATATATATATATATATATATATATATATATATATATATATATATATATATATATATATATATATATATATATCTGAAAACTCTCACCCCAGAAGTGATTTGAACCCATACTGCCAGGAGCAAGGCAACTGGTATGTACAGGACGCCTTAATCCACTTGACCATCACCACCGGACATAAGGAAGCTATTTGAACCACTTCCCCGCCGGCACTGGGATAGTATTCTTGGGCATAGCATTTTATCAAATCGCCTCATTCTTTGGGGCACACGTGAGGAACACAAATGCGAACAAGCCTGAATGGTCCCCAGGACTACATGCAAGTGAAAACTCAGTTGCATATAGTCCTGGGGCCAGGTAACATGTCCTGGGCTGACATTGGGAAAAGGGTCGTGGCTGGACACTACCTCGTGACTGTTCCTGGACCTAGTCGACCATGTGTCGCTTTGGGTCGGCGGCTTGGTGATATTTAGCGCCCTCTGATTATCCCGCACATTTGATGGTGCTACATAGCCTTCCCAGTTTGGTGCCTTCTTTTGATAATTACTTACTTTGGGTCGGCGGCTGGAGCCCGTTGTGTGGACTTGGAGTTGAGATGTGAGCACCAAGCGTCTTGCAGGTTGTGGATTTTTGCGTATTTTGCTATCTGAAGAGAACATAGAACCCAAGCAAAGTGGCTGAAGTTAGGTTCAGCTAACGTACAAATCCCCTAGCCAAATTAATCATTAATCTAGATTAATAAATGATATTGAATAAAATATAGAATAATCTTAACCAAGAAATGTAGAATATTGAATAATACTTAATATTAATGCATAATATTATAGAATATTGAATAATAAATAATATTAATCAATAATATTGATCCATGTTATTTAAAAATAATAAATATTATTGAATATTATTGGAATAATATTGGATATTATTGGAATAATATTGGATGTTATTGAATAATATTGGATGTTATTGAATAATATTGGATGTTATTGAATAATAGTTGATGTTATTGAATAATAGTTGATGGTAATGAATATTAAATAATAATAATCGATACTAATGGAAAATAATCTATATTGAATAATTTTCGATATTATTGAATAATAAATAATATTGAATAATCAATATTATTGAATAATATTAATATTATTGAAAAATATTCAATATTATTGAATAATATTAATATTGAATAATAATGTATATTATTCAATACTATTGAATAATAATATTATTGAAGAATATCAATATTAAACAATATTCATCAATACTAGCAGTACCTGGCAAGGCGTTGGTGAGCCACAGCAACCTTCCTTGTCCCCCAATCTTCCCCACCATTCCCCCCTCACCCATCTCCTCCCAACCATTCCCTACTCCCTCGTCCGATCCGTTCCCAAATGGTCTGATGTTCCCATAAGAAAATTGGGAACATGAAGTGATCTGATGTTCCCATCAGTGAAATATAAGAATTACAATTAAAAAAAGGAATGAAAATATGGGAAAAAAAGTTATACTAATGAAATGATGGGTATGGTAAACAACACAGCTGAATTCCAACGCAATTCACACAAAATAATGAAATCCAAATGCAAATAAATAAGAATGTATGAAAAATCAAATTATCAATGCAATGAGAAACATTGAAATGTAATTGTAACATATTTAGTATAGCATGTGTGTTGCTTTGCCATGCAACACATGATGGTGTTTTCAAGAAAAGTATAGTTTGACCTGTCACAGGTGTGGCATTTAGGTATACAAAAAAGACGCGTCTATTCAAAGGCAACGTCGTGTAAAAATTTCAAGGCAATCGGTAAAGTTGATTAGCGGTTATGCACAAACGAACATTTTCATTTATATAGAATGAAGGATATTATTAAATATTGAAGAAAATAGTAGGATTTGTAATAGTATTTTTAGGTAATGTCTAGTAGAATTTTTAGGGGATTCCTAGTGTGATTTTTAGTGAGATTTCTAGGTGATTTTTAGTAGGATTCCTAATAGGTTTTCTAGTATGAATTGTAGTCGGATTGCTAGTATGATTTAAAGAGATTTGTAGTAGGATTTACAGGTATATTTAGTAGGATTCGAAGTAGGATTTCTAGTAGGAATCCTAGTATGATTTGTAGGTGATTTATATTAGGATTACTAATAGTATTTCTAGTAGGATTTCTAGGGGATTGTTAGTAGGATTGCAAGTAGGATTTTTAGATGATTTGTAGTTGGATATGTAGGGGATTCCTAGTAGGATTGTTATTGGATTCTGAGTAGGATTTCTAGTAGGATTGCTTGTAGGATTTCTGTAGTTGTCGAGATGCAGCATTGGCTGTTTCTTGTTCACAGTATTGTTTTTTTTTATCCCCTAACTCCCCTTGCCACTTCGGGGGGGTATAGGGTTTTAATGTAGCTTCAGGGCACCGATCCCCCCAGCCATAGGGCATGGCGAGATGGCACCCCTAAGCATACCTAATACCCTAACAACACACAAACTAAAATACACAAATATGGCAGATCTCATCACACCCACAAGAGTTAAGATGATACTAATAATACATAATAATAACCTGAAATAAAAATAAATGGAAAATTCTTTTGTATTGGTTTTTTTCTATATGGGACACAGCACACATAGGTAGGGGTGCACAGTATAACATTAAAAAAAGAACAAACGCTGAAGGCCAAAGCAGCAAGCTGCCTAAACGGCAGGGTTGATGGCTTGACATCGGCATACATGGAAAACTAGACACAGTGGAAGCTCCTAACAAGGCCCCGGAGCGGGAGGGATATCATGTATGCGCATGGGGTCCTCCGGCCGCCGCCTTACCCACTCGCGGGCTCCGGCCAGGTCCTCCACCCTCTTGTGAGAAGCCATTGGGAGAAGTGGTACTCCGGATGACGACTCTGCTTAGATAGTTGGGTACCAGCTATCGTGGCTGCGGTTCACCTAAGCGAGACTATATTGACCCTTATGCACCCTGTGCACTGTGATCCTGGGACTAAGGTGGTCTGCCCCGTGACGTGGTCTTGGACCATATTCTATATATTGAATATGTCCAGGTCAGGGCCTTCACAGAGCAAATCTCGAGGTCGCTCTTGGTGAGACCCATATCCATTAAACCACGTGCACTCTCCTTGCACCATCCTCCTCTCCAATTAAGGGTTATCGAAGAGGCGGATGCTTTATGCTTTCCGGTATACTCCCGGACCTTCTGCAGGATCTCGGGGGTGCCGTACTTGTCGCACTTGCTCTGATGTGGACGGGAGAGTGGGAAGTTATCAGCTGAGACCTGGGTGTCTAATATGAAGGCCTCGTCACTTTTGCAGGCTATGATGTCAGGCTTGCAGAAGGTCCCTCCATCTGGTATACGAACTTCGCGTTCCACCTCGAACGTTCCACCTTAAGTCGGTTGAGTTTTGTTGGGTTCCCAGCCATATTGGTGTGTCTTTAAATGAGCGTACGGATGCTGCCGCCAAGGAAGCTGTCCGCTCTTGTCCCATCTCTCGTACAGGTATTCCATATTCCGACTTTTACCCGGTTATCCATTCCTCCATCCTTACCCGTTGGCAGGCTTCTTGGTCGTCTGTTACTGGTAACAAACTCGGTACTCTTAAATGTTGTGTTTCCTCGTGGCCGTCCTCCTATCAGCATAACCGGCGATGGGAAACTGCTCTGGCGAGATTGCGTATTGGCCATACTCGCTTAACCCATGGTCACTTGACGGATCACCGCCCTGCTCCTTATTGTCATAATTGCATTGTCCCTCTTACGGTCGTGCATGTCCTTCTTGAATGTCCTGACTTCCGGGACGAGCGTATGTCTTGCTTTCCGACCGCCCCTCGCGGTCACGTGTCCCTCGATAGAATTCTTGGTGACTCGGATACTTTTGATATCGTTCACCTTATGCGTTTTTGTTCTCGTATTGGCATCCTTGGTGATATTTAGCGCCCTCTGATTATTCCGCACATTTGATGGTGCTACATAGCCTTCCCGGTTTGGTGCCTTCTTTTGATAATTACTTACTTGAAGGATTTGTAGTATGATTTGTATGGTAAATTTTAGTAGGATTTGTAGGGGATTTTCTAGTAGGATTTCTTTGGTAATTTCTAATAGGATTTTTAGGGTAATTTCTAATAGGATTTTTAGGGTAATTTCTAATATGATTTTTAGGAGAAATTCCAGTAGAAAATCTTCCACTGTACTTTTATGTACAATACAGTACAATACTTTGTATTGTACTGTATTGTACTTTGTATTGTAAAGTATTGTACAATAAAGTACAATACTTTGTACTGTACTCTGTATTGTACTTGACTTTACTTTAATGTATTGTACTGTACTGGTCTGCAGTATGCTGTACTCTAGTATACTGTTTTGTAATGTACCGCACCCTGTAGTGAAATGTACTGTATTGTATCCTGTACTGTAGCCTCTACTGCACTGTCCTATACTGCATTGTACTCTAGTGAACGGTACTGTACTGTATTGTAGGTTAGTGTACTATAATGTTCTGTACTGTATTGTATCCTGTATTTTACGGTACTGTATCTAACCTTACCTAGTAGGGTTAGATACAGAAAACGCTTACCGTAGCCTAGTTCAGTGTAGCGTAGGTTATTTAGCTTAGCTTAACATAGCATAATATAGCGTCATTCTCTAAAAAACGACTCATAGGAGTTGAAATGATCGAAGTGTAACGCACAATATCAATCCAAATGACTGATGAGTTTGCATAAATGTGTAAAACACTATTTAATTGCATGCTAAATATTCGTTATTACTAGTGGTAGTGTGCATCTATGGCTTAAATCACGTATATAAATATACATTGGTGTTGTTTAGAGAGGGAAATGACCGGTTGGAAAGGTAATAATCCAATACCAATGGTCATTAGTGATAGTAGCGTCAGTTGGCATACATTGCCATTGCAGCAATCTCCTCCCTTCCCATCTCACGTGAAAATTGTGCTTATTACGCCTTGTTATATTCAAGAAACAGTTATTTAAGTAGAAGCAATTATAATGGTGATGCCGGTGGTATATTTGAAAGGCAAGTATCGAACTGTGAGTGTACGGTACTGTACTGTTGTGTCCTATAGTGTACTGTTTATGCTCTGTAGTGCATTGTACTGTACTGTTTTGTACTGCACTGTACCGTACTGTATTATACTGTACTGCATTATACTGTTTTATTGTGTACCATATTGTAGTGTACTGTACGGCAGTGTACTTTTGTGTAGTATAAAGTACTGTACTGGCATGCCCTGTACGGTTCTGTACTGCACGGTACTGTACTATGCAATAATGTAGTGTACTGTACTGCACTATACAATACTGTGCGGCAGTGTTCAGTACTGTAGTATACTGTACTGTACCATGTACTATACTGTACTGTACCGTACTGTAGTATACGGTACTGTATTGTAATGTATAGTACTGTACTGTATTGTATCGTAGGGAACTGTACTCTATAGTACTGTAATGTATAGTATTGTACCGTACGGAAGTGTACTGTACGGTACTGTACTATACTATACTGTACTGTGTTGTACTGTACTTAGAGCTTGAATAAGTATTCTTATTATTGAATCATTATAATAATAGTTATTTAATAATAAGTAATCCAAAGTCATCGTTTGTGAGTGTAAAGTCAAACATTGTTTCTCATACATTTGTTATATGTATGTTTCAGATACATTGGGTATACATTTGGGTGTATATATTTCATTTTCAATAAATAATTGTCATGAATTACTAGAGTATCCAATTAGGTCGAGCCGACCAATGAGAGTAGAGCTTGCGAGAATGTGACGTCAATTGAAAACTCGAAACGTGATTGGCTGTTGAGTCCACTTGGTGGGTGAGTATCAACGGAACGTTATTTTGACCCTAGTATTGGCATAGTTATGGTGTACAAGTTAGTGTTAGGGCGTGTTGTTACTCTGAGCTGGTACCCCGTTACCCTTTGGGGTCGCTAGGGCTGACACACCCCCTAGCTTACACTCTTTTTGTACACCTTCAAAACGCCAATATATATAGGGTCAAAAATAAATATTTTACAGTTGCCGTATATACCCTCCTGGGGGAGGATATATATATATATATACGCAGATATTTTAGTCCTGACCCATAATCAGTACTAAAATATATATCATAAATATGTAGTGAATTGTAATATATTTTTTTCAGAGCTATTGTTAGTCAATGAGGTAATGTTGGGAAGATGAGGCATCGCGTGACAAGATCCGACTGGTGATGTAGGAATGTGCAGGAGAGACTAACGTTGTCATGGGACGAGTGGTGGAGCGATGATTCAGCTCGGTGCCGAGCAGAAGGTGGTGACGGATGTCCTGGTTGGGCTAGATCAGCTACTTGGCACATATGGAGCTAAGAGTTTTAAGGCAAGTAGTTATTTATGACCTAGTTTAAGTTAGGCGTGGTAATATTAAGATACCGTAGTAACCTCTTAAATAGTCTTTAGGGGTTCTTTAATGTTTTAGTATGTGGTCGTGGTCAATATTGAATAGTATTCTCCGTCATGGCGGTGTGTGTATTGTGTAATGAGGGATAGCGCGTGTTGTATAGTATAGGCAGAAGTGAAAACATGTCCGGTTGTTCGTCATGGGGAAATGTAAGTGGGTTTTTAACGTTGGGTTGAGCTTCAGGTATTGGTCCACGGGCTGTTGGTTGTGTAGCAGTAAGTACATTGGTGTAAGAGTTAATTTTGTAGTGTTAATGGAGATTTGTGTACTAGGAAGAGATCTTTCTCCCTGGAACATTGCCGATTAATGTGTGGCGATATAGGTCTTACTAGTGGTAGGTAGTTATTGAGCAGTTAATGTTGGGTAGCCAGAACTGTAGTAGACGAAATGAGACGGTGAGGGAGGGGGGGGGAGAGAGAGAGGGTAATTTTGCGCGATGACTAAACGGCAAGAATTTAAAGTCTTTCGTTTAGCAGTGCAATTGTATGTATAGGAAAGATCGTGTTGAGTGTGGGGGGGTTGTCATGGTTTGGCTTTTGTATTTTCTAATAAAGTAGCACTCGTCAGAGGTGGAACACATGTTTTGCTATGTATTGTAGTTTTCCCTCATAAAGGGTCTTAGAAGTTGGTATAAATATGTGAAAGTAATATGCAAATTGTTAGGTTGAAATATAGAAAGACTTCGCAATGAAGAAATGTAAGGAATTAGGATTGAAGTGTTCATAGATGGTTGTAGGCCATAATAGGAAATGTTGTCAAGGATAAGTTGATGCATATTATGGATTTCCTGGAGGTGAGCGTGTGGCTGGCCGGAACAGTGATGAAGTATGTAATTGTGGGGAAACCTGCACGGAGTGGAGACGAGGAGCAAGGCCACGGTCCAGAGTAAGGGAAGAGACCGTGACCTTGAGGCGAGTCTGTTTATTTCAAGATGTCTTTTTCTGTTCCATACAAGGTACGAAAGTGTTATATATTGTTGTAAATGTTAATTGTAGTGCAGAGTCGTTGAGCATATAGTTTGATGGTTAATAGATATGCAGTTGGTTTAATTATATATACATACTCCACTTTAATAAGTAATGTAAAAATAAAAAAAAGAATGGGAGGGGGGGACTGCTAAAGGCGCGTCGTTAGTGTGCTCATAGAGGACACTTTAAATAGACGTTTTTCATAACGTTTTGAAACTGAGAAATTCCTGGCGACGTAACGTATCTGAAGAGTGTTAACTTACTGTTGTAGATAATTGTTTTATTTTTCATTGTTCAATTACGTCAAAATTTGGGCAAATGGGCAAAAGCAACGTTCTTTTTAAGAGGACAGGTTGGCGAAATGTGTGATGAACGAATGTGAAATATATAGTTGGAGAACAATTATTGGACAATTTGTGAATAAAAAATGAATACATAGTTGTAGGGAATCTGAAAGTTTATAATATATGAATTAGGTATTGTATGGAATAAGAAATGTATATGGGAAAAGTTAGGGAAATATTGTATTGGATCATTTACTGTAATGAGAACAAAAAATTTAAGGGTAAGGTGTGGTATTTGTAGAGTAAATAGAAATGAATCATAAGTGATGTATTATAGTAGATAGGTTCAGGAATGGTAGAATAATCAATGCGAAGGGGGGGGGGTGAGTAGGTTGAGATATAAAATGTTAGTGCAAAGGGGAAACGAAATATATAATGTTTGTTTTATAGATTGGCGAGATGATGGTACTGGTCATGGTTGATTGGTAGAGGGAATCAGATTCAGCGGACTTTGACGTACAACGGAACCAGAGGCTGTGGTGCAAGAAAGATTAGTGTTGAAGACAAGGATCACGTGAGCAACACAGTGAACATCTGGAAGGACTTTATTGTGCCCTCTTCATATCTTGGCCAATCAGAGAGAAGGGGGGTTAGTGAATGAATAAGGTTTACACTATTGAAGATGGAGAGAAATAGAAATAATTAGACTTTCCTGTTCCAGGTAGGAAATGCGATGTAAAGTGTTTAATTGAGTGTTGCATTTAAATATGAAAACATAATGTAGTGGTAGTGAGCAGGAAGAATGTGTATAATGTTTAGTGGCCTTAAGTCTTATGTCCTGAACTAGTTTCCGTGATAGACGGAGCCAAATGTATGTGTGGTGAAAGAATAGCAGAATTGATCGTTGCGTGGTTATATAATGGAATGTTAACAAAGTAGAATTGATTATGTCCAATGCACTATGGTGTTGTAAGGACGTTATGGAAGATGTATTGACATGTTAGCAGAGTATGCTATTTATGCTTTGTGTACAGGTGACACGGAGATGGGTGTGTGACAATAGTAAAAGGCGTGCTCCAAAAATGTGGAGGTAAATGTAAGTTGGATAAGTGCAAATATGTAATATGACTCATGAATTGTATGTATTTAGTTAGTATTAAAAAATCTTGAAATATGTTGTTAATAATTGAGTTAACCTGAAAAGATGAATAGAAAAGCACAAGGTAACGTAACCTTGTTGATGACTAGCATTGTACTGGTTGTTAATGACAAATAGTAGTAAACCTATAGGTATATAAATAAGACTAATCTCATTAACAAGCTGTGTGGGCAAAACTGCAGAAAGAATGGGCCTTAATCGAATTGAAGGGAAAGCCAATCCACTACACAAAAGTGGGTTGGAACGACAGAATGATTTTATCCAGTAAGGAGGTAAGGCAATGACCAACCTGGAATCGTGATTTTTCTAGACCTTGAAAAAACCTTAGTTAGCGAGTGCTCCAGCTACACTATGGTACCTTGTGGATAAGGAAATGAAAGGACACGGTCTTGCTTTTGCCAAAGGAATGCTGCTTAACCGAGAAGCTAAAGTGAAAATCCAATGAAAAGCATTGACCTCAAAGATGGTGGGAAATGGAACTCAGCAGGGAGGAATACTAAGCCCCCTTCCTCTTCAAGTGTCTCATGGAACAAATCATGAAGCGGAAGCTACCAAAAGGCAAACAACATACTGGCAATACAAAGACAGGAAATCGAGTGGGTTCCATGATTTAAATACCTAGGAGTCATAATAGACAACCAGTTGAAAATCACAAGAAATTTAATATGTGCGGCAAGGATGTAAAGGCAGACACTCAGCTTTGCTCTCTCTCTGTGACGAGTCTTCGTTCAAACAGTTAGGCGACTCATGGACTATGCTCTTACATCCCTCAGTGATAACCAATGGGAAAAACTGCAAGTATCTGAAAAAGATGCTCTGAGAGCACCTATATGGACGGGTAGAGAGAACCTTAGAATGGAAACAAAGTTACCAGCATTAGAAAACATGAAACAAAGGATAGCCACCATAATAGGAAAAATGACTGAAACAAGGGCAGACTGTCATTGAAAGATAGCATATAGATATACCTACAGTATAGAAGAAGCTCATGGCATGATAATGTGGTAAAGATTGTAGAGAAAATGGAGCATTAAAAACACATGGGAAGATGGACTATATGAACACTTTCGACAGGCTCCTCCATTGGAAGAATGGAGTGTAATGATAATCATTAAAAGATTACCATTTAAAATGTCAGGATGTGACAGGGTGAAGGAAGGAATAGAACAAATGGAAACTATCTCTAGACCTAAAACTGCTGACATGTTCACAGATGGATCAGTTGTTAGAGACAGGTCCTGCTGGGGGCAGCAGTTCACACTACGAACAATTAAGCTTACTGGAGCATGAATAGTGGGTGCTCAAAATTGGAAAAAAAAAAATTATATGCCCTGAAGTAGGGAAAAAAAAAAGTATAATATAGATGTGATCATTCATACAGACTAAATCTTTGCTCCAAGCATTGTTATCCAGTCAGCAGAGGTAATATACAACTCACAGCAAATCAACATATATGAAAAGCAGGGCATAATGTAGGGTTGTCTATTGAATAGTAATGAATATTGAATAGTAATGAATATTGAATAGTAATGAATATTGAATAGTAATCAATATTGAATAGTAATCAATATTGAATACTATTGAATAGTATTCAATATTGAATACTATTCAATATTGAATACTATTCAATATTGAATAGTATTCAATATTGAATAGTATTCAATATTATTCAATATTGAATAATATTCAATATTGAATAATATTCAATAATAAATATTATTGAATATTATTCAATATTGAATAATATTGAATATTCTTCAATATTGAATATTCTTCAATATTGAATAGTATTCAATATTGAATAGTATTCAATATTGAATAGTATTCAATATTCTTCAATATTGAATACTATTCAATATTGAATACTATTCAATATTGAATAGTATTCAATATTGAATAGTATTCAATATTGAATAGTATTCAATATTCTTCAATATTGAATACTATTCAATATTGAATAGTATTCAATATTGAATAGTATTCAATATTGAAAAGTATTCAGTATTGAATAGTATTCAATATTGAATAGTATTCAATATTGAATAGTATTCAATATTGAATAGTATTCAATATTGAAAAGTATTGAATAGTATTCAATATTGAATAGTATTCAATATTGAATAGTATTCAATATTGAATAGTATTCAATATTGAAAAGTATTCAGTATTGAATAGTATTCAATATTGAATAGTATTCAATATTGAAAAGTATTGAATAGTATTCAATATTGAATAGTATTCAATATTGAAGAATATTTAATAGTATTCAATATTGAATAATATTCAATAATAAATATTATTGAATATTATTCAATATTGAATAATATTGAATATTCTTCAATATTGAATACTATTCAATATTGAATAGTATTAAATATGATTCAATATTGAATAGTATTCAATATTGAAGAATATTCAATAGTATTCAATATTGAATAATATTTATTAATCAATATGAATACTATTAAATATTAATCAATATTATTGAATATTATTCAATATTGAATAGTATTCAATATTGAATAATATGGAATATTATTCAATATTGAAGAATATTGAATACTATTCAATAGTATTCAATATTGAATACTATTCAATATTGAAGAATATTGAATACTATTCAATATTGAATACTATTCAATATTGAATAGTATTCAATATTGAATAGTATTCAATATTGAAAAGTATTCAATATTGAATACTAATCAATATTATTGAATAGTATTTAATATTGAATAGTATTCAATATTGAATAGCATTCAATATTGAATAGTATTCAATATTGAAGAATATTCAATATTGAATAGTATTCAATATTGAAGAATATTCAATATTGAATAGTATTCAATATTGAAGAATATTCAATATTTAATAGTATTCAATATTGAATAATCTTCAATATTATTCAATATTGAATACTATTAAATATTCTTCAATATTGAATACTATTCAATATTGAATAGTATTCAATATTGAATAGTATTCAATATTAAATACTATTCAATAGTAATCAATATTGAATACTATTCAATAATATTGAATAGTATTCAATATTGAATACTATTCAATATTGAATAATAAATATTATTGAATATTATTCAATATTGAATACTATTAAATATTCTTCAATATTGAATACTATTCAATATTGAATACTATTCAATACTGAATACTATTCAATAGTAATCAATATTGAATACTATTCAATAGTAATCAATATTGAATAGTATTCAATATTGAATAGTATTCAATAGTAATCAATATTGAATACTATTCAATATTGAATACTATTCAATATTGAATACTATTCAATAGTAATCAATATTGAATACTATTCAATAGTAATCAATATTGAATAGTATTCAATATTGAATACTATTGAATAGTATTCAATATTGAATACTATTGAATAGTATTCAATATTGAATACTATTCAATATTGAATACTATTCAATAATATTGAATAGTATTCAATATTGAATAATAAATATTATTATTCAATATTGAATAGTATTAAATATTGAATACTATTCAATATTATTGAATAGTATTCAATATTGAATACTATTCAATATTATTGAATAGTATTGAATACTATTCAATAGTATTCAATATTGAATACTATTCAATAGTATTCAATATTGAATACTATTCAATATTGATTACTATTGAATACTATTCAATATTGAATAATATTAATAGTATTCAATATTGAATAATATTTATTATTCAATGTTGAATACTATTGAATATTATTCAATATTGAATACTATTCAATATTGAATACTATTCAATAGTAATCAATATTGAATAGTATTCAATATTGAATACTATTCAATATTGAATAGTAATCAATATTGAATAGTAATCAATATTGAATACTATTCAATATTGAATAGTATTCAATATTGAATAGTATTCAATATTGAATAGTATTCAATATTGAAGAATATTCAATATTGAAGAATATTCATATTGAATACTATTCAATATTGAATACTATTCAATATTGAATAGTATTCAATATTGAAGAATATTCAATATTTAATAATATTGAATACTATTCAATATTGAAGAATATTCAATATTTAATAATATTGAATACTATTCAATATTGAATACTATTAAATATTATTCAATATTGAATACTATTAAATATTATTCAATATTGAATACTATTCAATAGTATTCAATATTGAATAGTATTCAATATTGAATAGTATTCAATATTGATTACTATTCAATATTGAATACTATTCAATATTGAATAGTATTTTGAATACTATTGAATAGTATTCAATATTGAATAGTATTCAATATTGAATAGTATTCAATATTGAATGTATTCAATATTGAATAGTATTCCAATATTGAATAGTATTCAATATTGAATAGTATTCAATATTGAATAGTATTCAATATTGAATAGTATTCATATTGAATACTATTCAATATTGAATACTATTCAATATNTGGAATGTTTCACTCGAAAGGTCATATTGTTCATATAAAAGCAAGTACAGTTTGTACTGTATTAAGTTGTTAATGGTATTTTCAGGCTGTGAGCTTGTTCAGCAGTGCCCTTCAGTCTTTGCAGTTAGGCCTTGTCATTAACCAGTTTGGTCTTGGAGAGGATGCTGTTTTGGCTGCCTCGTCATGTGATATGGAAGCATTTATTAAGGTTGGTTGCATACATTGTGTTCACTATGCGTTGGCCAATACCTCTTGCTAAGACTGTTCCTCTAAATATGTATATAATGTCTTGAGAAAATATAAATAAAACAATATTTTATTTTGGGCTGGGACATTTACAAAGGTGTGTTTGGAAGCAAATGTTGTTTATAAGCATTTTAATTGTTTAAAATATAACGGATAGATTTGAGTCATTAGTATGAAAACTTTGTATGGGAGAAGACTTTTAATGAGAATTTACAGTTTAAAAGGAAAACTGTGAAGGTGGATTTTCTGTTGGGGGAAGGAGGGGGAGGACATTTTTTGTTAAACATAAAGCACTACTATCCTCTGATTTAGTAGTTGTCACCACGTGGGGTAGTAATGTAGAGCGGACACGTGTAGTCAGTACGGTTCACAGGAATTGTATGTGCTAGTTTCGTTGAAAAGTTACCATTTTATTTGTCTGAACCTCTATATAGATACCCATCTTCTTTGCATGTCTCGGTATTTACCGAGTCTGTATAACCAGGTCTGGGAGTCATCGGTCCCTGAGGACTAGCTCGGTGCCTTTATACTCCCTATTTGGAAACCGGGGTCTCTCGGGACACCCCTTCCCTAAGAACTTCCGTCCTATTGCCCTGACAAGTTGTCTGCAAAGTAATTGAATGAATAGTCAGTGTCGTCTGGTGTGGTTCTTGAAACACTTTCACCAACTTTCCCCTTCTCAATTTGGTTTTCGCAAGTGCCGCAGCACGACTGATGTCCTGGTGAACTTGAGGTCTATATTTGTACTGCTTTTGCTGCAAAGACCTCTGTTGTTGCTGTCCTTTTTGACCTGGGAAAAGGCTTATGACACCACCTGGAGATACCATATTGTTTCCCAACTTCGTTCTTTTGGCCTTCGTGGTAATCTCTCTCTTCCTCCAAAGCTTCCACTCTTGTCGTTCCCTTAGAGTGAGGTTTGGTGCCACTCTCTCTCTCTCTGCCTCTTTTTGGGAATACGAAGTTGTATCCCAAAGTAAATTAGTATTCTAAGCACTATTCTTTTTCTTGTTGCCCTCAATGGTCTTTCCTCTCTACCTTCTGGCGTCTTCTCTGCTCTGTATGTCGATGATCTTACCCTCTGCTGTCAAGGTGATGATTCACCCCTCCTTCACCGGCGGCTTCAACTTGCAATTGATGACATGTCGTCTTTGGACACCAATCATGGCTTTAAGTTTTCTGCAACTAAGACTTGTGCTATGACTTACTTGGAAGCGTGTCGTTCTTCGTCCTTCTTTGTCGCTTTATGGTCATTCCCTTGTGTACAAAGATTCCGCAAAGGTTTTGTGGTTAATTTTTGACACTCGTTTGTCTTGGTCACCCCATATCTCTTACCTCCGAGTTGAATGCTCTAAGGCCCTTAACCTACTTGAGATTTTGTCCCATACTTCTTGGGAAGCGGATGGGCGCACGTTCCTCTTTACATTCCTCTCTTGTACTGTTTAAACTCGATTATGGTTACCCTGCTTGCTTGTCTGCTTCTCCTCATACTCTTTGCAGTCTTGATTCTTTGCACCATAGTGGGTTGCGCCTTGGCTCTGGTGCCTTTCGTTTTACTCCTACTCTCGGCTTGTATGTTGACACTGGCTTCCTTTCTCTCCAGGACCGCCGTGATTGCTACTGTCTTCGCTACCTTGCGCAGTGCTTACAATACCCTCACTCTTGCCTATGTCGTGCTTTGACTTTTACCCTTCCTGTAGCTCCTGTCCCCCTTCACCCACCTCCCTCTTTCTGTTCGGTTATCTCGCCTGCAAAATTCTCTTTCGGTTAGTATTACCAATATTTCTCCTAGTGTTGCATCCTTGCCCCCCCCCCCCCCCCCGTGGAGGGTCTCCCTTCGTAAATTTTTTAAATCCCTGACCCACATTACTAAAGCTTTTACCCCTCCTACAGTTCTGAAATGGCTTTTCCTTGAACACTTCTTCCCACTCCCGCTCCAATTCCATCATTACTGATGGGTCTTAAATTTGCAGATGGTGTAGGCCATCACATAACTGTTATTTCCTGACCACACTATATATGTCGCGCCTCTGGAGACTTAGCATCTTCACGGCAGAACTTTATGCCATTCTCTATGCCCTGCTTTCTGACTGTCCCTTGCAGTCACTTGTTCCTCGATAGAATTCTTGGTGAATCGGATACATTTGATGTCGTTTGCCTTATGCGTTTCTGTTCTCATATTGGCATCCTTGGTGATATTTAGCGCCCTCTGATTATTCCGGACCTTTGATGGTGGTACATAGCCTTCCCGGTTTGGTGCCTTCTTTCGATAATCTTTTGATAATTACTTACTCTATATAGATGCACATAAAACTGTAAGTTGTATCTTACCTGATATCATAGGTTACTCTATCACTGGAAAGGATGTTAATTGAGGTCATGGTGACCTGACCACATGCTGCAAGGATATTTGCAAGTATTTGGTTAGTACCGACAAACTAAATGCTGGCGTATCGCCCACACTATGCAATAGAATACAGTAATAAGCTTTTGTCATCTCGTCACATAACTAGACATTTGATACTTTGCCTCATAGTTGTGAATTGCCAATATAGATACATACTCTTGACTGTGAAATATTTTGGATGATAAACAGAACCGATTATTTGAATGTTTAATTAATGACCAAGTGTTTGGACAAGTATCCCTAGCTTTAAAATTAGATTTAAAAACCAATAGGATCTTGATAGTGTCTAGTTGTCGATTTAGTGTAGTTCATCGCCTGTAAATACAACTAGGACAGTAGAGCATACATGATATTTGGTATTGTATTTGGACTGTCAATAAAACAGTCATGGTAGTATTTAATCAATCATCATTCATAGATTTTATTTCTTACTTTCAGGCCTTGGGAAAGAAGAAAGGTAAAGAGGAATGCAGTAAAAGGAAGAAGAGAAGGAGGTTTCTGATAAAACAAAGGATCAAGATAAGGATGACGATGATGCCATGTCTGTTGACTAACTGGTTCCCATGGATATGTTTGCCTTAAATTTTATATGTTGTTTTACCATTTGCTACTTATGCATAGATTTTTAAAGGGACCTATGGCCTCACTGTGGAATTGCATGTCAAAGGTATTCCTTTAATATTTATCATTTAGGAGATAGTGAAGATATGTGCCATTATTACAGGAGTGTACTGTCAGCATCACATTTTCATTATTGTATTAGTTGATTTGTAATGTACAAGTTGGGATTTTTGAATGTAGTTTTGATAGTCTGAAGCAGGAGACTTAATAGAACACATTAAATAATATACACAAACATAGTAGTGTTAATAGCCTTTAGTAATCTTCAACAGTTGTGTGCACAGTAATAAGTGAGTGATCCCTCACTAGCTCTAGTTGCCCTTGGGAGGTGGTGATCTTTGGGGGGTTTAAATACCCCGAAATTACCATCTCTTAAGGGTCTGCGTTGTGGTGCATTGAGTTAAAGGCGTACCAGTTATGCCAGTTGCTGTAAGGCGTCTGTGCTGGCTAGGGTTCGAATCTCCTGTTGGGAAAGTGTTCTAAGGGATATAGATATATATATATATATATATATATATATATATATTATATATATATATATATATAACTGGAAACTCACTTCTGGGGTGTGAGTTTTCAGTTGTATCTAGTCCTGGGGACCATTCAGGCTTGTTTGCATATATATATATATATATATATATATATATATATATATATATATATATATATATATATATATATATTGGTGTATACTGGCAGCAGGTTTTCTTTTACACATGTCTCATTGAATATGACCGCATATTCTGTATTTACTATCTTCTGATTTAGGGCTTCTATCCCTCTAACTATTTTCTTAGCATCAGGGCTTAGCTGAAATAGGAGTTCTCCAAAACTCATTTTCGTAATTTCTGGGTGAAGAAAAGATGTGGATTACTATAGAATGTATTACACTTATTTAAACAATTTGCACGACGTTTCGAACCTCCATGGTTCATTCTCAAGTGAGGAAATGTTACAATGTGGTTTGATTATATACCCGCACTGGGTCAGGTGATAAAACAATAAAGGTGAAAACATAGGGGATACATAGGGGATAAATGGGGTGAAACATAGAGGTAACCGCAGAAGGCCTATTGGCCCATACGAGGCAGCTGGCATCTACATACAAAGATTAATCCAGTGTAATTGGCCTGTTATGTTGGACATTGTCTTCTGTGTTGGCATCGTTACGTTAACATAACGATGCCAACACAGAAGACAATGTCCAACATAACAGGCCAATTACACTGGATTAATCTTTGTATGTAGATGCCAGCTGCCTCGTATGGGCCAATAGGCCTTCTGCGGTTACCTCTGTTTCACCCCATTTATCCCCTATGTATCCCCTATGTATCCCCTATGTTTTCACCTTTATTGTTTTATCACCTGACCCAGTGCGGGTATATAATCAAACCACATTGTAACATTTCCTCACTTGAGAATGAACCATGGAGGTTCGAAACGTCGTGCAAATTGTTTAAATAAGTGTAATACATTCTATATATATATATATATATATATATTTATATATATAATATATATATATATATATATATATATATATATATATCTGAAAACTCTCACCCCAGAAGTGATTTGAACCCATACTGCCAGGAGCAAGGCAACTGGTATGTACAGGACGCCTTAATCCACTTGACCATCACCACCGGACATAAGGAAGCTATTTGAACCACTTCCCCGCCGGCACTGGGATAGTATTCTTGGGCATAGCATTTTATCAAATCGCCTCATTCTTTGGGGCACACGTGAGGAACACAAATGCGAACAAGCCTGAATGGTCCCCAGGACTACATGCAAGTGAAAACTCAGTTGCATATAGTCCTGGGGCCAGGTAACATGTCCTGGGCTGACATTGGGAAAAGGGTCGTGGCTGGACACTACCTCGTGACTGTTCCTGGACCTAGTCGACCATGTGTCGCTTTGGGTCGGCGGCTTGGTGATATTTAGCGCCCTCTGATTATCCCGCACATTTGATGGTGCTACATAGCCTTCCCAGTTTGGTGCCTTCTTTTGATAATTACTTACTTTGGGTCGGCGGCTGGAGCCCGTTGTGTGGACTTGGAGTTGAGATGTGAGCACCAAGCGTCTTGCAGGTTGTGGATTTTTGCGTATTTTGCTATCTGAAGAGAACATAGAACCCAAGCAAAGTGGCTGAAGTTAGGTTCAGCTAACGTACAAATCCCCTAGCCAAATTAATCATTAATCTAGATTAATAAATGATATTGAATAAAATATAGAATAATCTTAACCAAGAAATGTAGAATATTGAATAATACTTAATATTAATGCATAATATTATAGAATATTGAATAATAAATAATATTAATCAATAATATTGATCCATGTTATTTAAAAATAATAAATATTATTGAATATTATTGGAATAATATTGGATATTATTGGAATAATATTGGATGTTATTGAATAATATTGGATGTTATTGAATAATATTGGATGTTACTGAATAATAGTTGATGTTATTGAATAATAGTTGATGGTAATGAATATTAAATAATAATAATCGATACTAATGGAAAATAATCTATATTGAATAATTTTCGATATTATTGAATAATAAATAATATTGAATAATCAATATTATTGAATAATATTAAATATTATTGAAAAATATTCAATATTATTGAATAATATTAATATTGAATAATAATGTATATTATTCAATACTATTGAATAATAATATTATTGAAGAATATCAATATTAAACAATATTCATCAATACTAGCAGTACCTGGCAAGGCGTTGGTGAGCCACAGCAACCTTCCTTGTCCCCCAATCTTCCCCACCATTCCCCCCTCACCCATCTCCTCCCAACCATTCCCTACTCCCTCGTCCGATCCGTTCCCAAATGGTCTGATGTTCCCATCAGTGAAATATAAGAATTACAATTAAAAAAAGCATTGAAAATATGGGAAAAAAAAGTTATACTAATGAAATGATGGGTATGGTAAACAACACAGCTGAATTCCATAGCATGTGTGTTGCTTTGCCATGCAACACATGATGGTGTTTTCAAGAAAAGTATAGTTTGACCTGTCACAGGTGTGGCATTTAGGTATACAAAAAAGACGCGTCTATTCAAAGGCAACGTCGTGTAAAAATTTCAAGGCAATCGGTAAAGTTGATTAGCGGTTATGCACAAACTAGCATTTTCATTTATATAGAATGAAGGATATTATTAAATATTGAAGAAAATAGTAGGATTTGTAATAGTATTTTTAGGTAATGTCTAGTAGAATTTTTAGGGGATTCCTAGTGTGATTTGTAGTGAGATTTCTAGGTGATTTTTAGTAGGATTCCTAATAGGTTTTCTAGTATGAATTGTAGTAGGATTGCTAGTATGATTTAAAGAGATTTGTAGTAGGATTTACAGGTATATTTAGTAGGATTCGAAGTAGGATTTCTAGTAGGAATCCTAGTATGATTTGTAGGTGATTTATATTAGGATTACTAATAGTATTTCTAGTAGGATTTCTAGGGGATTGTTAGTAGGATTGCAAGTAGGATTTGTAGATGATTTCTAGTTGGATATGTAGGGGATTCCTAGTAGGATTGTTATTGGATTCTGAGTAGGAATTCTAGTAGGATTGCTTGTAGGATTTCTCTAGTTGTCGAGATGCAGCATTGGCTGTTTCTTGTTCACAGTATTGTTTGTTTTTTTATCCCCTAACTCCCCTTGCCACTTCGGGGGGTATAGGGTTTTAATGTAGCTTCAGGGCACCGATCCCCCGAGCCATAGGGCAGGGCGAGATGGCACCCCTAAGCATACCTAATACCCTAACAACACACAAACTAAAATACACAAATATGGCAGATCTCATCACACCCACAAGAGTTAAGATGATACTAATAATACATAATAATAACCTGAAATAAAAATAAATGGAAAAATCTTTTGTATTGGTTTTTTTGTATATGGGACACAGCACACATAGGTAGGGGTGCACAGTATAACATTAAAAAAAGAACAAACGCTGAAGGCCAAAGCAGCAAGCTGCCTAAACGGCAGGGTTGATGGCTTGACATCGGCATACATGGAAAACTAGACACAGTGGAAGCTCCTAACAAGGCCCCGGAGCGGGAGGGATATCATGTATGCGCATGGGGTCCTTCCGGCCGCCGCCTTACCCACTCGCGGGCTCCGGCCAGGTCCTCCACCCTCTTGTGAGAAGCCATTGGGAGAAGTGGTACTCCGGATGACGACTCTGCTTAGCTGGCTAGCAGCTATCGTGGCTGCGGTTCACCTAAGCGAGACTATATTGACCCTTATGCACCCTGTGCACTGTGATCCTGGGAGTAAGGTGGTCTGCCCCGTGACGTGGTCTTGGACCATATTCTATATATTGAATATGTCCAGGTCAGGGCCTTCACAGAGCAAATCTCGAGGTCGCTCTTGGTGAGACCCATATCCATTAAACCACGTGCACTCTCCTTGCACCATCCTCCTCTCCAATTAAGGGTTATCGAAGAGGCGGATGCTTTATGCTTTCCGGTATACTCCCGGACCTTGTGCAGGATCTCGGGGGTGCCGTACTTGTCGCACTTGCTCTGATGTGGACGGGAGAGTGGGAAGTTATCAGCTGAGACCTGGGTGTCTAATATGAAGGCCTCGTCACTTTTGCAGGCTATGATGTCAGGCTTGCAGAAGGTCCCTCCATCTGGTATACGAACTTCGCGTTCCACCTCGAACGTTCCACCTTAAGTCGGTTGAGTTTTGTTGGGTTCCCAGCCATATTGGTGTGTCTTTAAATGAGCGTACGGATGCTGCCGCCAAGGAAGCTGTCCGCTCTTGTCCCATCTCTCGTACAGGTATTCCATATTCCGACTTTTACCCGGTTATCCATTCCTCCATCCTTACCCGTTGGCAGGCTTCTTGGTCGTCTGTTACTGGTAACAAACTCGGTACTCTTAAATGTTGTGTTTCCTCGTGGCCGTTCTCCTATCAGCATAACCGGCGATGGGAAACTGCTCTGGCGAGGTTGCGTATTGGCCATACTCGCTTAATCCATGGTCACTTGACGGATCACCGCCCTGCTCCTTATTGTCCTAATTGCATTGTCCCTCTTACGGTCGTGCATGTCCTTCTTGAATGTCCTGACTTCCGGGACGAGCGTATGTCTTGCTTTCCGACCGCCCCTCGCGGTCACGTGTCCCTCGATAGAATTCTTGGTGACTCGGATACTTTTGATATCGTTCACCTTATGCGTTTTTGTTCTCGTATTGGCATCGTTGGTGATATTTAGCGCCCTCTGATTATTCCGCACATTTGATGGTGCTACATAGCCTTCCCGGTTTGGTGCCTTCTTTTGATAATTACTTACTTGAAGGATTTGTATGGTAAATTTTAGTAGGATTTGTAGGGGATTTTGTAGTAGGATTTCTTGGGTAATTTCTAATAGGATTTTTAGGGTAATTTCTAATATGATTTTTAGGAGAAATTCCAGTAGAAAATCTTCCACTGTACTTTTATGTACAATTCAGTACAATACTTTGTATTGTACTGTATTGTACTTTGTATTGTAAAGTATTGTACAATAAATTACAATACTTTGTACTGTACTCTGTATTGTACTTGACTTTACTTTAATGTATTGTACTGTACTGGTCTGCACTATGCTGTACTCTAGTATACTGTTTTGTAATGTACCGCACCCTGTAGTGAAATGTAGTGTATTGTATCCTGTACTGTAGCCTCTACTGCACTGTCCTATACTGTATTGTACTCTAGTGAACGGTACTGTACTGTATTGTAGGTTAGTGTACTATAATGTTCTGTACTGCAATGTACTGTATTGTATCCTGTATTTTACGGTACTGTATCTAACCTTACCTAGTAGGGTTAGATACAGAAAACGCTTACCGTAGCCTAGTCCAGTGTAGCGTAGGTTATTTAGCTTAGCTTAACACAGCATAATATAGCGTCATTCTCTAAAAAACGACTCATAGGAGTTGAAATGATCGAAGTGTAACGCACAATATCTTTATTAATCCAAATGACTGATGAGTTTGCATAAATGTGTAAAACACTATTTAATTGCATGCTAAATATTCGTTATTACTAGTGGTAGTGTGCATCTATGGCTTAAATCACGTATATAAATATACATTGGTGTTGTTTAGAGAGGGAAATGAGCGGTTGGAAAGGTAATAATCCAATACCAATGGTCATTAGTGATAGTAGCGTCAGTTGGCATACATTGCCATTGCAGCAATCTCCTCCCTCCCCATCTCACGTGGAAAATGTGCTTATTACTCCTTGTTATATTCAAGAAACAGTTATTTAAGTAGAAACAATTATAATGGTGATGCCGTTGGTATATTTGAAAGGCAAGTATCGAACTGTGAGTGTACGGTAGTGTACTGTTGTGTCCTATAGTGTACTGTTTATGCTCTGTAGTGCATTGTACTGTACTGTTTTGTACTGCACTGTACCGTACTGTATTATACTGTACTGCATTATACTGTTTTATTGTGTACCATATTGTAGTGTACCATACTGTACTGTACGGTAGTGTACTTTTGTGTAGTATAAAGTACTGTACTGGCATGCCCTGTACTGCACGGTACTGTACTATACTATGCAATAATGTAGTGTACTGTACTGCACTATACAATACTGTGCGGCAGTGTTCAGTACTGTAGTATACTGTACTGTACCATGTACTATACTGTACTGTACCGTACTGTAGTATACGGTACTGTATTGTAATGTATAGTACTGTATTGTATCGTAGGGAACTGTACTCTATAGTACTGTAATGTATAGTATTGTACTGTACGGAAGTGTACTGTACGGTAGTGTACTATACTATACTATACTGTGTTGTACTGTACTTAGAGCTTGAATAAGTATTTTTATTATTGAATCATTATAATAATAGTTATTTAATAATAAGTAATCCAAAGTCATCGTTTGTGAGTGTAAAGTCAAACATTGTGTCTCATACATTTGGTATATGTATGTTTCAGATACATTGGGTATACATTTGGGTGTATATATTTCATTTTCAATAAATAATTGTCATGAATTACTAGAGTATCCAATTAGGTCGAGCCGACCAATGAGAGTAGAGCTTGCGAGAATGTGACGTCAATTGAAAACTCGAAACGTGATTGGCTGTTGAGTCCACTTGGTGGGTGAGGATCAACGGAACGTTATTTTGACCCTAGTATTGGCCTAGTTATGGTGTACAAGTTAGTGTTAGGGCGTGTTGTTACTCTGAGCTGGTACCCCGTTACCCTTTGGGGTCGCTTTGGTGACACACCCCCTAGCTTACACTCTTTTTGTACACCTTCAAAACGCCAATATATATAGGGTCAAAAATAAATATTTTACAGTTGCCGTATATACCCTCCTGGGGGAGGATATATATATATATACACGCAGATATTTTAGTCCTGACCCATAATCAGTACTAAAATATATTTCATAAATATGTAGTGAATTTTAATATATTCTTTTCAGAGCTATTGTTAGTAAATGAGGTAATGTTGGGAAGATGAGGCATCGCGTGACATGAGCCGACTGGTGATGTAGGAATGTGCAGGAGAGACTAACGTTGTCATGGGACGAGTGGTGGAGCGATGATTCAGCTCGGTGCCGAGCAGAAGCTGGTGACGGATGTCCTGGTTGGGCTAGATCAGCTACTTGGCACATATGGAGCTAAGAGTTTTAAGGCAAGTAGTTATTTATGACCTAGTTTAAGTTAGGCATGGTAATATTAAGATACCGTAGTAACCTCTTAAATAGTCTTTAGGGGTTCTTTAATGTTTTAAGTATGTGGTCGTCCAGTTTGAAGTTTAAATGTAGTCCGACTGAGCAGGTAGGGAACCGGTCGGGCAAGCGGACAGCACGCTGGACTTGTGGTCCTGGGTTCGATCCCAGGCGCCGGCGAGAAACCATGGGCAGTGTTTTTCACCCTATGCCCCTGTTACCTAGCAGTAAAGTAGGTACCTGGGTGTTAATCAGCTGTCACGGGCGGCTTCCTGGGGGTGGTGGCCTGGTCGAGGACCGGGGACACTAAAAGGCCCGAAATCCTCTAAAGATAAACCTGAAGATAAGGTAATACTATTAACCACTTCAGAGGGTGTCAACCCCACAAGTAACAGCTCCAAAACCCGTTGACTATCGAGGTTGGATGTATGCCTTTAAAATTTGCATTTGAAATGAGCAGCTACATGAAATTAGTTTAGTGAAAGTAACTACAGGTTCCAAATAAAGGTATGGTATAGGCATGATTGACTAATTTATATCGGTAGCGTCCGGTAACTGTTGCCGGTAATATCCGACAGATTGCCAGGACCCCTGGGCTGTGTGGAAGAACACGAGGAGACGCTTGAACTTCACGGATAGTAAAGACTTGCCAGTGTGTGTGTGTGTGTAGTCTTGTAGAATTTTCGTTGGGATAAGTTGTAGGTTCGGCCACCTTACTACGGTCTAAAGGAGAGGGTGTTAATGTCACGTTAACAAGTTGCACTACATTGAAGTTGAACGTGCACACTAGGTTCCCGTCACATTCTGAAAGCTTTATTAATGAATTGGAAATAAAATGGTCAAGTGTTATTTTTGGGGATATAATCATTTGATAATTTAACGTCATCCTTGACAAACTTGAGTCGTATGTTGCAGGGAGAGGTGGGTGCAATAACAAAGTAATAACATTGTTACTTGGAAACGCTAAATTTAATATACGGGATGAGTAGGCATACAAAAACCATACCTTACATGTGTTAAAGCAAGTAGTTAATAACAATGTGGTCACTAAGGCAAGTGTATCGGGGCCTAACGCAGTGGTGTATATTGAAGCGGCACCCACTCGAGGTCCAGCTAAGTAAATTTGCCTAATGGCAATAGGCCGTGGTGGACGGGAATTACTGCGAATTATGTTAGGTGGAGAAATGTACATCTAAAACAAGGGATGAAGGCAGTAGATTGGCGGCATGCAATAGATAATTGTCTGTGGGTTGTGGAATAACGCAGTTGGAGGGGGATGGTATGAGGTGGACATTGATTTGCAGAAATGAGTGGCAGTTTGACCACTACTAGAGCCATATCTGGGCATTCATAGCGAGGGCTTGGCTTAAATGAAACAGCCGTAACCTGTGAGTCAGTGGTGTAAGTGTTTTATAAAAGTAAAGTGGAATTAAAATTGGTTGATATGGCTGTTGAACCCCCCCCCCCCTAAAGCATTTAATTGCGATTTAAGTGGTCTGGTGCCTTCATAATTTGACGTATGAGAGGGGGGGGGGGGGCGTTGAAAATGCGTGGGGTTGCTGTCCTCGTAGTGACGTAGATATATTTACCTGTAGGTTGTTTGAGGCAGAGCTGGTACTAAAAATAAACAAATTTACTTAACCATTAAATATTCAATTGGTTAAGTGTTAATGATACTTGATGAAATAAGCGTGACCTCATAGGAGGAAGAGGTCATAAAATGAAGATTTAAGAATGATTTATTGTAGATACATTGAGGGAATGTTAGAGTAATTTGCACTGCAGATGTGAGGCTCGTGGGAGTATTTGTTAATGTGTAGGTGGGTGGCGACGGTACACGTGGGGGTGTGAAGGCGGTGTGTGTATTGTGTAATGAGGGATAGCGCGTGTTGTATAGTATAGGCAGAAGTGAAAACATGTCCGGTTTGTTCGTCATGGGGAAATGTAAGTGGGTTTTTAACGTTGGGTTGAGCTTCAACCCAACGGTATTGAGGTATTGGTCCACGGGCTGTTGGTTGTGTAGCAGTAAGTATAATTGTGTAAGAGTTAATTTTGTATTGTTAATTGAGATTTGTGTACTAGGAAGAGATCTTTCTCCCTGGAACATTGCCGATTAATGTGTGGCGATATAGGTCTTACTAGTGGTAGGTAGTTATTGAGCAGTTAATGTTGGGTAGCCAGAACTGTACTAGACGAAATGAGACGGTGAGGGGGGGGGGGAGAGGGTAATTTTGCGCGATGACTAAACGGCAAGAATTTAAAAACTTTCGTTTAGCAGTACAATTGTATGTATAGGAAAGATCGTGTTGAGTGTGGGGGGGGGGGGTTGTCATGGTTGGGCTTTGGTATTTTCTAATAAAGTAGCACTCGTCAGAGGTGGAAACATGTTTTGCTATGTATTGTAGTTTTCCCTCATAAAGGGTCTTAGAAGTTGGTAGAAATATGTGAAAGTAATATGCAAATTGTTAGGTTGAAATATAGAAAAAAAATTCGCAATGAAGAAATGTAAGGAATTAGGATTGAAGTGTTCATAGATGGTTGTAGGCCATAATAGGAAATGTTGTCAAGGATAAGTTGATGCATATTATGGATTTCCTGGAGGTGAGCGTGTGGCGAGGTTGGGGCTGGCCGGAACAGTGATGAAGTATGTAATTGTGGGGAAACCTGCACGGAGTGGAGACGAGGAGCAAAGCCACGGTCCAGAGTAAGGGAAGAGACCGTGACCTTGAGGCGAGTCTGTTTATTTCAAGATGTCTTTTTCTGTTCCATACAAGGTACGAAAGTGTTATATATTGTTGTAAATGTTAATTGTAGTGCAGAGTCGTTGAGCATATAGTTTGATGGTTAATAGATATGCAGTTGGTTTAATTATATATACATACTCCACTTTAATAAGTAATGTAAAAATAAAAAAAAGAATGGTAGGGGGGGAATCTGCTAAAGGCGCGTCGTTAGTGTGCTCATAGAGGACACTTTAAATAGACGTTTTTCATAACGTTTTGAAACTGAGAAATTCCTGGCCACGTAACCTATCGGAGGACTGTTAACTTACTGTTGTAGATAATTGTTTTATTTTTCATTGTTCAATTACGTAAAAAATTTGGGCAAAAGCAACGTTCTTTTTAAGAGGACAGGTTGGCGAAATGTGTGATGAACGAATGTGAAATATATAGTTGTAGAAAAATTATTGGACAATTTGTGAATCAAAAATGAATACATAGTTGTAGGGAATGTGAAAGTTTATGAATTAGGTATTATGGAATAAGAAATGTATATGAGAAAAGTTAGGGAAATATTGTAGTGGATCATTTACTGTAATGATAAAAAAATTTAAGGGTAAGGTGTGGTATTTGTAGAGTAAATAGAAAAGAATCATAAGTGATGTATTATAGTAGATAGGTTCAGGAATGGTAGAATAATCAATGCGAAGGGGGGGGGGTGAGTAGGTTGAGATATAAAATGTTAGTGCAAAGGGGAAACGAAATATATAATGTTTGTTTTATAGATTGGCGAGATGATGGTACTGGTCATGGTTGATTGGTAGAGGGAATCAGATTCAGCGGACTTTGACGTACAACGGAACCAGAGGCTGTGGTGCAAGAAAGATTAGTGTTGAAGACAAGGATCACGTGACCAACACAGTGAACATCTGGAAGGACTTTGATTGGCCAAGATATGAAGAGGGCACAATAGAGAGAAGGGGGGTTAGTGAATGAATAAGGTTTACACTATTGAAGATGGAGAGAAATAGAAATAATTAGACTTTCCTGTTCCAGGTAGCAAATGCGATGTAAAGTGTTTAATTGAGTGTTGCATTTAAATATGAAAACATAATGTAGTGGTAGTGAGCAGGAAGAATGTGTATAATGTTTAGTGGCCTTAAGTCTTATGTCCTGAACTAGTTTCCCTGATAGACAGAGCCAAATGTCTGTGTGGTGAAAGAATAGCAGAATTGATCGTTGCGTGGTTATATAATGGAATGTTAACAAAGTAGAATTGATTATGTCCAATGCACTATGGTGTTGTAAGGACGTTATGGAAGATGTATTGACATGTTAGCAGAGTATGCTATTTATGCTTTGTGTACAGGTGACACGGAGATGGGTGTGAGACAATAGTAAAAGGCGTGCTCCAAAAATGTGGAGGTAAATGTAAGTGGGATAAGTGCAAATATGTAATATGACTCATTAATTGTATGTATTTAGTTAGTATTAAAAAATATTGAAATATGTTGTTAATAATTGAGTTAACCTGAAAAGATGAATAGAAAACCACAAGGTAACGTAACCTTGTTGATGACTAGCATTGTACTGGTTGTTAATGACAAATAGTAGTAAACCTATAGGTATATAAATAAGACTAATCTCATTAACAAGCTGTGTGGGCAAAACTGCAGAAAGAATGGGCCTTAATCGAATTGAAGGGAAAGCCAATCCACTACACAAAAGTTTGCTTACAGAAAACGGGGTTGGAACGACAGAATGATTTTATCCAGTAAGGAGGTAAGGCAATGACCAACCTGGAATCCTTATTTTTCTAGACCTTGAAAAAAAAACCTTCGAGTTAGCGAGTGCTCCAGCTACACTATGGTACCTTGTGGATAAGGAAATGAAAGGACACGGTCTTGCTTTTGCCAAAGGAATGCTGCTTAACCGAGAAGCTAAAGTGAAAATCAAGGAAAACATTGACCTCAAAGATGGTGGGAAATGGAACTCAG
This sequence comes from Procambarus virginalis, assembly GCA_020271785.1. NCBI lineage: Eukaryota > Metazoa > Arthropoda > Malacostraca > Decapoda > Cambaridae > Procambarus > Procambarus virginalis. Next base: position 119,409 of record WNGS01004465.1, read on the forward strand.
CAGGGAGGAATAGTAAGCCCCCTTCCTCTTCAAGTGTCTCATGGAACAAATAATGAAGCGCAAGCTACCAAAAGGCAAACATCAGACTGGCAATACAAAGACAGGAAATCGAGTGGGTTACATGATTTCAATACCTAGGAGTCATAATAGACAACCAGTTGAAAATCACTAGAAATTTAATGTGCGGCAAGGATGTAAAGGCAGAAACTCTGCTTTGTCTCTCTGGACGAGTCTTCGTTCAAACCGTTAGGCGACTCATCGACTATGCTCTTACATCCCTCGTGATAACCAATGGGAAAAAACTGCAAGTATCTGAAAAAGATGCTCTGAGAGCACCTATATGAACGGGTAGAGAGAACCTTAGAATGGAAACAAAGTTACCAGCATTAGAAAACATGAAACAAAGGATAGCCACCATAATAGGAAAAATGACTGAAACAAAGGCCAGACTGTCAATGAAAGATAGCATATAGATATACCTACAGTATAGAACAGCTCATGGCATGATAATGTGGTAAAGATTTTAGAGAAAATGGAGCATTAAAAACACAGGGGAAGATGGACTATATGAACACTTTCGACAGGCTCCTCCATTGGAAGAATGGAGTGTAATGATAATCATTAAAAGATTAGCATTTAAAATATCAGGATGTGACAGGGTGAAGGAAGGAATAGAACAAATGGAAACTATCTCTAGACCTAAAACTGCTGACATGTTCACAGACGGATCAGTTGATCGAGACAGGTCCTGCTGGGGGCAGCAGTTCACACTACGAACAATAAGCTTACTGGAGCATGAATAGTGGGTGCTCAACATTGAGAAAAGAAAAATAAATTATATGCCCTGAAGTAGGGAAAAAATTATAATATAGATGTGATAATTCATACAGACTAAATGTTTGCTCCAAGCATTGTTATCCAGTCAGCACAGGTAATATACAACTCAAAGAAAATCAACATATATGAAAAGCAGGGCATAATGTAGGGTTGTCATGAATAGACAATACTATATTGAATAGTATTCAAACCCTATTCAAATATTGAATACCATTTCAATATTGAATATTGTGCAATATTGAATACTATTCAATATGGAATATATTGAATACTATTCAATATTGAATACTATTGGAATAGGTTTCAATATTGAATTACTAAATTCAATATTTGAATGCTATTCAATAGTGATTACATTTCATCAATATTGAGTGTTATTCAATATTGAATAGTTTTCAATATTGAATACTAATTTAATATTGAATACTATTGAATAGGTTGAAATATTGAATACTATTCATATTTAAAACTATTCAATAGTATTCAATCTTTGAATAGTATTCAATATTGCTTATTATTCAATATTGATTAAGATTCAATATTGAATAGTATTGAATATGAAATCTAATCAAATATTGAATAACATTCAATATTGATAGTTTTCAATATTGCATCCTATTCAATACTATTGAATATTTTTCAATATTGAATACTATTTCAATATTGAAATCTTATTCAATATTGAATAGTATTCAAATATTGAATAGTATTCAATATTGGAATAGTATCAATATTGACAATATTCATATGAATAGTCATTCAATATTGAAAACCTATTCAAATACCTATTCAATATTGAATAGTATTCAATATTGAATAACATTCAAATTGAATAGTATTGAAATCTAATCAATATTGAATAATATTTCCAATATTGAATAGTATTCCAATATTGGAAAACTATTCAATATTGAATAGTATTCAATATTGAAATATATAATCAATATTGAATAACATTCAATATTGAATGGTATCAATATTGAATAGTAGTCAATATGAATAGTAATTTAATATTGAATACTATTCAATATTGAAATACTATAATATTTGAATAATATTTAAATAGTTTTCAATATTTAATAGTTTTCAATATTGAATACTATTCAATATGAATACTATTCAATATTGAAGTAGTTTTCACAATACTTAATACTATTCAAATATTATTCAATATTGAATAGTAGTAAATCTTGAATAGTATTCCATATTACTCAATATTGAATAGTATTCAATATTGAATAGTATTCAATGAATATTGAATACTATTCAATCATTTGAATAGTATATTGAATAATATTGAAATCTAATTAAATACTGCATAACATTCAATATTGAATAGTATGCAATAATGAATAGTTATTTAATATTGAATAGTATTCAATATTGAATAGTTTCAATATTGAATACTATTCAATATTGAAAAATATTCAATATTGAAATACTATTCAATATTGAATAGTATTCAAATATTGAAAACTATTCATATTGAATAGTATTCAATATTGAACTAGTATTTCATATTGAATACTATTCATATTGATTACTATTCAATATTGATTAGTTTTTAATATTGAATATTTAACAATATTGAATAGTATTCAATACTTGAAATCTAAATCAATATTGAATAACATTCAATATTGACTATATTCATATTGAATGGTAATCAATATTGAATAGTATTGAATATTTGTCAATATTGAATACTATTCAATATTGAATACTAATTCAATCTTGAACTAGTTTTCAATACTTAATACTATTCAATATTATTCAATAGTATTGAATATTTGTCAATATTGAATACTATTGAATAGTGTTTCAATATTGAATACTATTCAATTTGATTACTTCAAGCTTGAATGTTATTCAATATGAATAGTTTTTCAATATTGAATACTATTTAATATTGACATCTATTGAATAGTTTCGGGCAAATATGAATACTATTCAATATTTAAAACTATTCAATATTCAATAGTATTCCAATATGAATAGTATTCAATATTGAAAAACCTATTCAATAAACATTCAATATTGAATAGTATTGACTATTGAAATTCTAATCAATATTAAATAAACCCATTTCAATATTGAATAGTATTCAATATTGATTAGTTTTCAATATTGACTACATAAAAATATTCAATAGTATTGAATATTTGTCAATATTGAATACTATTCAATAATGAAATCTATTCAATATTGAATAGTATTCAATATTGAATAGTATTCAATATTGAAAAGTTTTCAATATGAGACAGTATTCAATATTGAATAGTATTCATTATTGAATAGTAATTCAATATTGAATACTAATTCAATATTGAAATCTATTCAAATTTGGAATACTATTCAAATATTGAATAATATTCAATATTGGAATAGTATTCAATATTGCATAGTTTTCAATATTGAATAACTATTCAATATTGAAAACTATTTCAATATTGAATAGATTTGCAATATTGAATAGATTTCAATATTGAATAGTTATTCAATATTGAAAACTATTCAATATGAAATACTATTTATATTGAAATACTATTCAATATTGAATAGTATTCAATACTATTGTATATTTTTCACAATATTGAATACTATTCAATATTGAAGACTATTCAATATTGAATGTTTATTCAATATTGAATAGTATTAAAAAATATTGAATAGTATTCAATTCAATTGGAATACTATTGAATAGTTTTTATTAAATATTGAATAGTATTTCAATATGTGAAAATTATTCAATATTGAATAGTTTTAAATTTTGAATCGTATTCAATATTGACTAGGATTCATATTGAATAGTATTCAATATGGAATACTATTCAATACTTGAATACATTCAATATTGAATAGTAATCAATATTGATAGTTTTTCAATATTGAATACTATTTCAATTTGAAGTACCTATCAATATTGAATAGTATTCATTATTGAATAGTTTTTCAATATTGAATACTATTTCATATTGAAAAAATTATTCAATAGTATTCAATATTGACAAATATTCTATACTATTGAATAGTATTAAATATGAAAAAAAATATTGAATAGTATTCAATTATTGAATAGTATTCAATATTGACAAATATTCAATACTATTCAAAACTGAATAATATTCAATATTAAAGAATATTATTCAATATTGAAAACTAATCAATACTGAATAGACTATTCATATTGAATTGTTTTTCAATATTGAATACTATTTCAATATTGAATCAGCTGTTCAATATGAAAAGCTCTTCAATATTACATATTTATCAATATTGAATTACTATTCAATATTTAATACTATTCCAATATTTAAAAACTCTTTCAATATTTTTGATAGTTTCAATATTGAATACTATTCAATATTTTAAAACTATTCAATATTGAATAGTATTCTAATATGAGCAATTTATTGCAATATTGAAAAGATGTATTCAATATTGACAAGGATTTCAATATTGCAATAGTAGTCAATAATGAAAACTATTGAATAGTAATTCAATATTGAAATAGTATTCAATATTGAATGAGTCTATCATTATTGAATAGTATTCAATATTGAATAGTATTTAAATATTGAACCATATTCAATATTGAAACTATTCAATATGAATAGTCTTCCATATTGAATAGTATTCAATATTGAAAACTAATAAATATTGTGGAATACGGATATTCAATATTGAATAATTTCAATATTGAAAACTATTTCAATATTGAAATAAACCGTTCAAGATTGGGTATAGATTTGGGTTCATATTGAAATCTAATCAATATTGAATAACATTCATATTGAATAGTAGTCAATAATATTGAAAAATATTCAAAAAGTATTCAATATGAATACTATTGGAATAACCTATTCAAATATTGAATAGGTATTCAATATTGAATAGTTATAAATATTGAATAATATTAAATACTATTCAATATTGAATAGTTTCAATATTGAATTACTATTCAATATTGAATTACTATTCAAGATATAAGGAAAACTAATTCAATATTCAAATAGTATTCAATATTGGAATACTATTCAATAAAGAAAGGTCGTGTTCAATATTGAATAGTATTCAATATTGAATTGAATACGATTCATATTGGATACTATTGAATATTGAAAACTATTTTCAAATACTATTAAATATTGAAACTAAGGATTTCTTTATTGGATAGAATTCAATATTGAATACTATTGAAATATTGATTAGTTTTTCTATATTGAATAGTATTCAATATTGAAAACTATTCAATATTGAATACTATTCAATATTGAATACTATTCAATATTTGAAATACTTATTACAAATATTAATGAATACTATATTCAATATTGGAATACTATTCCAAATATTGAATAGTATTCAAGGATGATTGAAAAATATATCAGATAGTATTAGAATATTTGAAATACTATTCAATTATATTGAATAGTATTCCAATATTGAATATGATATTCAGATAGTGAGGCAATATTGCAATAGGTGGTGGAAAGGGTATTCCAAGTATTGATTCGTTTTCCAATATTGAAATTATTCAAATATTGATAGTATATACAATATCTGTAATAGTATTCAATATTGACTAGTATTCAAGATTGATTAGTTTCAATATTGAAAATTGAATTCGTGAATATTAAATAGTATTCAATATTGAATAGGGTTTTCAATATTTAGATGGGCGTGATTCAATATTGAAAGTTTTCAATATTGAATACTATTCAATAGTGGAAGTTACTATTGAATAGGTGTGGGTGTGTCAATATTGTGATACAGGTTGAATAGTATTGCAATATTGAGAAAGTAGTTGCAGATATGAATAGGGGTTTCGAGATGAGTGATTCATAGTCATTGGGGAAGGTTAGCTATTCAGATAGTTGTCATAGTGTGGGGTGAATACTATTCGAGGATTTGAATACTTGGCCTAATATGGGTGGACATAGTCCTTGGTTTCAATATGGGAATAGTGAGTTCAATATTGGAGAAAGCAAGTGCAATATTGGAATAGTATTTCAAGTCTGTGAATCGGTTTTCAAATAGCTGTGGAGGCATATTTTAAAATTATAGGGCTATTCAATAGTATTCAATATTGAATAGTATTGACTATTATTGGAAAACTATTTCAAGATTGAATAGTATTCAATATTGATTAAAATTCAATATGAAGTACTATTCAAGTATTGAATACTATTCAATATGAAATATGGGTGAATAGCGATTCAATATTGCAATACTTATTGAATAGGTGTTTCCAATATAGAATACTATTTCAATATGTGAAGTACTATTCAATATTGAATGTTATGCAGTATTTAATAGTTTTTCCAATATTGAATAGGTTTTAAATATGAATAGTTTTAATATTCCAATAGTCTCCAATATTGAATACTATTCAATATTGAAGTATTCAATATTGAATACTATTTCAATATTGATTATAACATTCGAATATGACTACTAGTCAATAATTGAACAATATTCAAATATTGAAAAGTAGTATTCAAGATTGGAACAATATTCAATATTTTGAAAGTATTCAATGAGTTGAAAAGTATTCAATATTGAAGGTAACTATTCAATATTGAAATCTATTTCCAATATTGAATACTATCAATATTGAAAAACTATTCAATGTTGAATAGTATTCATATTGAAAAGTATTCAATATTGAATAGTATTCATATTGAAAGTATTCAATATTGAAAAGAGTATTCAATATTGATATTAATCAATATTGAAAAGTATTCAATATTGACAAGTATTCAATATTGAATAGTATTCAATATTGAAAAAGTATTCAATATGAAAAGTATTCAATATTGGAAAGTATTCAATATTGAAAACTATTATTCAAATATTGAATACTATATAATAATAAATACTATTCAATATTGATAGTATTCAATATTGCAAAACTATTCAATATTGAATAGTATTCAATATTGAAGTAGTATTCAATATTGAATAGTATTCAATATTGAAAACTATTCAATATTGAATACTACTTCAATATTGAAGTACTATTCAATAATGAATACGATTCAATATTGAATAGTATTCAAGATTGGAAAACTATTCAATATTTTTGAATACTATTTAATATTGAGCTCCTATTCAATATGAATACTATTCAATATTGAAAACTGTTCACATATTGAATACTATTCATTATTTGAATAGTATTTCAATATTGAAAACTATTCAATATTGAATAGTTTTCAATATTGAATAGTATTCAAATATTGAATGTATCCATCTTGAAAATATTCAATATGGAAAACTATTCAATATTGAAGACTATTAATATTTGAATACTATTCCAATATTGAATAGTATTCAATATTGAAAACTATTCAAGATTGAATCAGTTTCAATATTGCATAGTATTCCAATATTGAATAGTATTCACTCTGAAAAATATTGAATAGTATTCAATATTGAATAGTAGTTCATTATTGAATAGTATTCAATATTGGAGATAGGTCATTCAATATTTGAATAGTATTCATTATTGAATAGTATTCAATATTGAATAGTATTCAATATTGAATAGTATTCAATATGAAATCTATTCATTATTGAAATCTATTCAATATTGAATGAATACTATTCAATATTTGAATACTATTGAATAGTTTTCAATATTGAATACTATTCAATATGAATAGTATTTTCAATATTGAAATACTATTCAATATTGGAATAGTTTTCAATATTGAATGACTGATTCAATATTGGAGAGTACTTTTCATATTGAAATACTATTCAATATTGAATAGGTATTGAAATATTGAATAGTATTGAATAGTATTCAATATTGAAATAGTATTGAATATGAATAGTATTGAATTAAGTGAATAGTAGGTTGAATATTGAATCGTTAATGAATATTGAATAGTATTGAGATATAGGCTACGTACCCTTCCCTCTGCATCCGTCTTGCCTATTGGTCCTGCGGTAGGCTGCCTTGCCTCGGTTTCACCCTCAGTTGCACTGACTTCTTGCTCTCTTCACTCTTGCATTACGGTCTTCCCTCTTGCATAGTATTTCAATATTGAAATAGCTAATTCACTATGAAAGTGTTTGTTCAATATTCGAATTACTATTGCAATAATTGAAATAGTATTTCAATCTGAACGATAATATTGAATAGTATTTCAATATTGACTGTCAATGATACTATTCATTATTGAATAGTTTTTCACCCCCCCCCCCCCCCCATAATGAATACTATTCAATATTGAAAAATATTTCAATATTGAATAGTATGAATATTGAAATAGTATTCAATATTGAAAGTATTCAATATTGAATAGTATTGGAATATGAATAGTATTCAATATTGAAATAGTATTGAATTAGTATTGAAAATATTGAATAGTATTGAATAGTATTGAATAGATTGAATAGTATTCAATATTGCATAGTATTCAAGTATTGAAATAGTATTCAATATGAATAGTATTCAATATTGAATAGTATTCAATATTGAAATACTAATCAATAGTCAATACTATTCAATACTATTCAATATTCAAGTCTATTCGGGCGATACTATTCAAGTATTGAATATTATTCAATATATTGAATATTATTCAATATTGAATAGTATTCAAGGGTATTGAATGTATATTTCAATATTGAATACTGTTAAATAATGAAATGGACTATTGAATAGTGGAATAGTATTGGTAATATTGAAGTCGGTTTCAATATTTAATGGTATTCAATATTATTCAATATTATTCAATTTTTAATAGTATTGAATACTAGTCTATATTCAATACTAGTCTATTCAGTATTGATTAGTTTTCAATATTAAATAGTTTTCAATATTGAATACTATTCGAATATTGAATAGTATTCAAATATTGAATAGTTTTTAAATATCAATACTATTCAATATTGAATACTATTCACTATTGAATACTATTCAATTATTGAATCTATTCAATATTGAATACTATTCAATATTGAAACTATTCAATATTGAATAGTATTCCAAATTGAATAGATTCATATTGAATAGTATTACACGGGTGATTGAATAGTATTCAATATGATATTAGATTGAATAGTATTGAATATTGAATAGTATTGAATAGTATTGAATAGTATTCCAATATTGAATATGTATTTCAATATTATATATATTACAATATTGAATAGTATTCCATATGGAATAGTATTCCGATATTGAAACAAGCTATTCAAATATGAAAAGTATTCAATATTGAAAAGTATTCAATAGTGATATAGTATGGAATAGTATTGAATATTGAATAGTATTGAAGAATAGTATTCAATATTTGAAGAGTATTCAATATTGAATAGGTATTTCCATATTGAATAGTATTCAATATGGAATAGTATTACAATATTGAATAGTATTCAATATTGAATAGTATTCAATATTGAATAGTATTCAATATTGAATAGTATTCAATATTGAATACTAGTCAATATTCAATAACTATTTCAATACTATTCAATATTTCAAATAGCGTGGATTCAATATTGTGACTATGTGATTCAATATTGAAGTATTATTCAATATTGGAATGTTATTCAATATTGATTAGGTTTCAATATTGAATACTATTGCAAGTCTTGAATAGTGGGTTCAGAGTATGATTAGTAGTCAATATTGAATAGTATTCCGTAGGTTTTTCGCAATATTGGAGATGAGTATTCAGATATTGAAAACTATTCGAGGATATGTGAATAACATTCAATATTGAAAGTATTCAATATTGAATTGAGTCTTCAATATTGAATAGTGTCAATATTGAATTAGTATCAATAGTGCTGCAGGTTAGCTATTCCAATATGAAATACTATTCAATACTTGAGGATACTATTCAATATTGAATAACATTTTCAATATTGAATGTATTCAATATTGAATAGTTTTAATATGGGATAGTTTTAAATATTCAATACTATTAAAATATTGAATACTATTCAATATTGACTACTATTCAATATGAATAACATTCAATATTGAATACTCTTCAATATTGAACAATATTCATATTGAAACGTATTCAATATTGAAAGGAGTATTCAATATTGAAAAGTATTCAATATTGAATACTATTCAATATCATTAAATCTATTCATATTGAAATACTATTCAATATTGAAAACGATTCAATATTGTAATAGTATTCAATATTGAAAAAGTATTCAATCTTGAATAGTCTTCAATATATATTGAATAGTATTCATATTGAATAGTATTCAATATGAATAGTATTCAATATTGAATACTATTCAATATTGAATACTATTCAATATTGAATGTTATTCAATATTGAAATGTTTTCAATATTGAATGAACTATTCAATATTGAATACTATTCGAATATTGAATACTATTGAATACATATTGGGTAATAGTATTCAATATTGAATAGTGTTCAATATTATTCAATATTCGATACTATTGAATAGTATTCAATATTATTGCATATTGAATACCTATTCAATG
>WNGS01004465.1:129763-143413 GCA_020271785.1 Procambarus virginalis
GTACAAAGATTCCGCAAAGGTTTTGTGGTTAATTTTTGACACTCGTTTGTCTTGGTCACCCCATATCTCTTACCTCCGAGTTGAATGCTCTAAGGCCCTTAACCTACTTGAGATTTTGTCCCATACTTCTGGGAAGCGGATGGCGCACGTTCCTCTTTACATTCCTCTCTTGTACTGTTTAAACTCGATTATGGTTACCCTGCTTGCTTGTCTGCTTCTCCTCATACTCTTTGCCGTCTTGATGCTTTGCACCATAGTGGGTTGCGCCTTGGCTCTGGTGCCTTTCGTTTTACTCCTACTCTCGGCTTGTATGTTGACACTGGCTTCCTTTCTCTCCAGGACCGCCGTGATTGCTACTGTCTTCGCTACCTTGCGCAGTGCTTACAATACCCTCACTCTTGCCTATGTCGTGCTTTGACTTTTACCCCTCCTGTAGCTCCTGTCCCCCTTCACCCACCTCCCTCTTTCTGTTCGGTTATCTCGGCTGCAAAATTCTCTTTCGGTTAGTATTACCAATATTTCTCCTAGTGTTCCATCCTTGCCCCCCCCCCCCATGGAGGGTCTTCCTTCGTAAATTTTTTAAATCCCTGACCCACATTACTAAAGCTTTTACCCCTCCTACAGTTCTGAAATGGCTTTTCCTTGAACACTTCTTCCCACTCCAATTCCATCCTTACTGATGGGTCTTAAGTTTGCAGACGGTGTAGGCCATCACATAACTGCTATTTCCTGACCACACTATATATGTCGCCTGCCTCTGGAGACTTAGCATCTTCACAGCAGAACTTTATGCCATTCTCTATGCCCTGCTTTCTGACTGTCCCTTGCAGTCACTTGTCCCTCGATAGAATTCTTGGTGAATGGGATACATTTGATGTCGTTTGCCTTATGCGTTTGTGTTCTCATATTGGCATCCTTGGTGATATTTAGCGCCCTCTGATTATTCCGCACCTTTGATGGTGGTACATAGCCTTCCCGGTTTGGTGCCTTCTTTCGATAATCTTTTGATAATTACTTACTCTATATAGATGCACATAAAACTGTAAGTTGTATCTTACCTGATATCATAGGTTACTCTGATATCACTGGAAAGGATGTTAATTGAGGTCATGGTGACCTGACCACATGCTGCAAGGATATTTGCAACTATTTGGTTAGTACCGACAAACTAAATGCTGGCGTATCGCCCACACTATGCAATAGAATACAGTAATAAGCTTTTGTCATCTCATCACATAACTAGACATTTGATACTTTGCCTCATAGTTGTGAATTGCCAATATGGATACATACTCTTGACTGTGAAATATTTTTGATGATAAACAGAACCGATTATTTGAATGTTTAATTAATGACCAAGTGTTTGGACAAGTATCCCTAGCTTTAAAATTAGATTTAAAAACCAATAGGATGTTGATAGTGTCTAGTTGTCGATTTAGTGTAGTTCATCGCCTGTAAATTGTTGTCCTAGTTGTCTAGGACAGTAGAGCATACATGATATTTGGTATTGTATTTGGACTGTCAATAAAACAGTCATGGTAGTATTTAATCAATCATCATTCATAGATTTTATTTCTTACTTTCAGGCCTTGGGAAAGAAGAAAGGTAAAGAGGAATGCAGTAAAAAGGAAGAAGAGAAGGAGGTTTCTGATAAAACAAAGGATCAAGATAAGGATGACGATGATGCCATGTCTGTTGACTAACTGGTTCCCATGGATATGTTTGCCTTAAATTTTATATGTTGTTTTACCATTGGCTACTTATGCATAGATTTTTAAAGGGACCTATGGCCTCACTGTGGAATTGCATGTCAAAGGTATTCCTTTAATATTTATCATTTAGGAGATAGTGAAGATATGTGCCATTATTACAGGAGTGTACTGTCAGCATCACATTTTCATTATTGTATTAGTTGATTTGTAATGTACAAGTTGGGATTTTTGAATGTAGTTTTGATAGTCTGAAGCAGGAGACTTAATAGAACACATTAAATATTATACACAAACATAGTAGTGTTAATAGCCTTTAGTAATCTTCAAAAGTTGTGTGCACAGTAATAAGTGAGTGATCCCTCACTAGCTCTAGTTGCCCTTGGGAGGTGGTGATCTTTGGGGGGTTTAAATACTGTACCCCGAAATTACCATCTCTTAAGGGTTTGAGTTGTGGTGCATTGAGTTAAAGGCGTACCAGTTATGCCAGTTGCTGTAAGGCGTCTGTGCTGGCTAGGGTTCGAATCTCTTGGTGGGAAAGTGTTCTAAGGGATCTAGATAGATATATATATATATATATATATATATATATATATATATATATATATATATATATATATATATATATATATATATATATATATCCTACCTTGTAGGATTTCTGTATATATATATATATATATACATATATATATATATATATATATATATATATAATATATCTGAAAACTCTCACCCCAGAAGTGATTTGAACCCATACTGCCAGGAGCAAGGCAACTGGTATGTACAGGACGCCTTAATCCACTTGACCATCACCACGGGACATAAGGAAGCTATTTGAACCGCTTCCCCGCCGGCACTGGGATAGTATTCTTGGGCATAGCATTTTATCAAATCGCCTCATTCTTTGGGGCACACGTGAGGAACACAAATGCGAACAAGCCTGAATGGTCCCCAGGACTACATGCAAGTGAAAACTCAGTTGTATATAGTCCTGGGGCCAGGTAACATGTCCTGGGCTGACATTCGGAAAAGGGTCGTGGCTGGACACTACCTCGTGACTGTTCCTGGACCTAGTCGACCATGTGTCGCTTTGGGTCGGCGGCTTGGTGATATTTAGCGCCCTCTGATTATCCCGCACATTTGATGGTGCTACATAGCCTTCCCAGTTTGGTGCCTTCTTTTGATAATTACTTACTTACTTTGGGTCGGCGGCTGGAGCCCGTTGTGTGGACTTGGAGTTGAGATGTGAGCACCAAGCGTCTTGCAGGTTGTGGATTTTTGCGTATTTTGCTATCTGAAGAGAACATAGAACCCAAGCAAAGTGGCCGAAGTTAGGTTCAGCTAACGTACAAATCCCCTAGCCAAATTAATCATTAATCTAGATTAATAAATGATATTGAATAAAATATAGAATAATCTTAACCAAGAAATGTAGAATATTGAATAATACTTAATATTAATGCATAATATTATAGAATATTGAATAATAAATAATAATAATAATATTGATCCATGTTATTTAAAAATAATAAATATTATTGAATATTATTGGAATAATATTGGATATTATTGGAATAATATTGAATGTTATTGAATAATATTGGATGTTATTGAATAATATTGGATGTTATTGAATAATAGTTGATGTTATTGAATAATAGTTGATGTTAATGAATATTAAATAATAATAATCGATACTAATGGAAAATAATCTATATTGAATAATTTTCGATATTATTGAATAATAAATAATATTGAATAATCAATATTATTGAATAATATTAATTATTATTGAAAAATATTCAATATTATTGAATAATATTAATATTGAATAATAATGTATATTATTCAATACTATTGAATAATAATAATATTGAAGAATATCAATATTATTCAATACTAGCAGTACCTGGCAACGCGTTGGTGAGCCACAGCAACCTTCCTTGTCCCCCAATCTTCCCCACCATTCCCCCCTCACCCATCTCCTCCCAAGCATTCCCTACTCCCTCGTCCGATCCGTTCCCAAATGGTCTGATGTTCCCATAAGAAAATTTGGAACATGAAGTGATCTGATGTTCCCATCAGTGAAATATAAGAATTACAATTAAAAAAAGGAATGAAAATATGGGAAAAAAAAGTTATACTAATGAAATGATGGGTATGGTAAACAACACGGCTGAATTCCAACGCAATTCACACAAAATAATGAAATCCAAATGCAAATAAATAAGAATGTATGAAAAATCAAATTATCAATGCAATGAGAAACATTGAAATGTAATTGTAACATATTTAGTATAGCATGTGTGTTGCTTTGCCATGCAACACATGATGGTGTTTTCAAGAAAAGTATAGTTTGACCTGTCACAGGTGTGGCATTTAGGTATACAAAAAAGACGCGTCTATTCAAAGGCAACGTCGTGTAAAAATTTCAAGGCAATCGGTAAAGTTGATTAGCGGTTATGCACAAACGAACATTTTCATTTATATAGAATGAAGGATATTATTAAATATTGAAGAAAATAGTAGGAATTGTAATAGTAATTTTAGGTAATGTCTAGTAGAATTTTTAGGGGATTCCTAGTGTGATTTTTAGTGAGATTTCTAGGTGATTTTTAGTAGGATTCCTAATAGGTTTTCTAGTATGAATTGTAGTCGGATTGCTAGTATGATTTAAAGAGATTTGTAGTAGGATTTACAGGTATATTTAGTAGGATTTCTAGTAGGAATCCTAGTATGATTTGTAGGTGATTTATATTAGGATTACTAATAGTATTTCTAGTAGGATTTCTAGGGGATTGTTGGTAGGATTGCAAGTAGGATTTGTAGTTGGATATGTAGGGGATTCCTAGTAGGATTGTTATTGGATTCTGAGTAGGATTTCTAGTAGGATTGCTTGTAGGATTTCTGTAGTTGTCGAGATGCAGCATTGGCTGCTTCTTGTTCACAGTATTTTTTTTTTATCCCCTAACTCCCCTTGCCACTTCGGGGGGGTATAGGGTTTTAATGTAGCTTCAGGGCACCGATCCCCCCAGCCATAGGGCATGGCGAGATGGCACCCCTAAGCATACCTAATACCCTAACAACACACAAACTAAAATACACAAATATGGCAGATCTCATCACACCCACAAGAGTTAAGATGATACTAATAATACATAATAATAACCTGAAATAAAAATAAATGGAAAATTCTTGTGTATTGGTTTTTTTCTATATGGGACACAGCACACATAGGTAGGGGTGCACAGTATAACATTAAAAAAAGAACAAACGCTGAAGGCCAAAGCAGCAAGCTGCCTAAACGGCAGGGTTGATGGCTTGACATCGGCATACATGGAAAACTAGACACAGTGGAAGCTCCTAACAAGGCCCCGGAGCGGGAGGGATATCATGTATGCGCATGGGGTCCCTCCGGCCGCCGCCTTACCCACTCGCGGGCTCCGGCCAGGTCCTCCACCCTCTTGTGAGAAGCCATTGGGAGAAGTGGTACTCCGGATGACGACTCTGCTTAGATAGTTGGGTACCAGCTATCGTGGCTGCGGTTCACCTAAGCGAGACTATATTGACCCTTATGCACCCTGTGCACTGTGATCCTGGGACTAAGGTGGTCTGCCCCGTGACGTGGTCTTGGACCATATTCTATATATTGAATATGTCCAGGTCAGGGCCTTCACAGAGCAAATCTCGAGGTCGCTCTTGGTGAGACCCATATCCATTAAACCACGTGCACTCTCCTTGCACCATCCTCCTCTCCAATTAAGGGTTATCGAAGAGGCGGATGCTTTATGCTTTCCGGTATACTCCCGGACCTTCTGCAGGATCTCGGGGGTGCCGTACTTGTCGCACTTGCTCTGATGTGGACGGGAGAGTGGGAAGTTATCAGCTGAGACCTGGGTGTCTAATATGAAGGCCTCGTCACTTTTGCAGGCTATGATGTCAGGCTTGCAGAAGGTCCCTCCATCTGGTATACGAACTTCGCGTTCCACCTCGAACGTTCCACCTTAAGTCGGTTGAGTTTTGTTGGGTTCCCAGCCATGTTGGTGTGTCTTTAAATGAGCGTACGGATGGTGCCGCCAAGGAAGCTGTCCGCTCTTGTCCCATCTCTCGTACAGGTATTCCATATTCCGACTTTTACCCGGTTATCCATTCCTCCATCCTTACCCGTTGGCAGGCTTCTTGGTCGTCTGTTACTGGTAACAAACTCGGTACTCTTAAATGTTGTGTTTCCTCGTGGCCGTCCTCCTATCAGCATAACCGGCGATGGGAAACTGCTCTGGCGAGGTTGCGTATTGGCCATACTCGCTTAACCCATGGTCACTTGACGGATCACCGCCCTGCTCCTTATTGTCATAATTGCATTGTCCCTCTTACGGTCGTGCATGTCCTTCTTGAATGTCCTGACTTCCGGGCGAGCGTATGTCTTGCTTTCCGACCGCCCCTCGCGGTCACGTGTCCCTCGATAGAATTCTTGGTGACTCGGATACTTTTGATATCGTTCACCTCATGCGTTTTTGTTCTCGTATTGGCATCCTTGGTGATATTTAGGGCCGTCTGATTATTCCGCACATTTGATGGTGCTACATAGCCTTCCCGGTTTGGTGCCTTCTTTTGATAATTACTTACTTGAAGGATTTGTAGTATGATTTGTATGGTAAATTTTAGTAGGATTTGTAGGGGATTTTCTAGTAGGATTTCTTGGGTAATTTCTAATAGGATTTTTAGGGTAATTTCTAATATGATTTTTAGGAGAAATTCCAGTAGAAAACTTTCCACTGTACTTTTATGTACAGTGGAAGTACATAAGTACATTGTACAGTATTGTACAATACCTGGTTGATACCTGGTTGATGGGGTTCTGGGAGTTCTTCTACTCCCCAAGCCCGGCCCGAGGCCAGGCTCGACTTGTGAGAGTTTGATCCACCAGGCTGTTGCTTGGAGCGGCCCGCAGAGCCACATACCCACCACAGCCCGGCTGATCCGGGACTTCTCTTAGGAAACAGTCCAGTTTTCTCTTGAAGATGTCCACGGTTGTTCCGGCAATATTTCTTATAGTCGCTGGGAGGACGTTGAACAACCGCGGACCTCTGATGTTTATACAGTGTTCTCTGATTGTGCCTATGGCACCTCTGCTCTTCACTGGTTCAATCTTGCATTTTTCTTCTTCAATAAAGTACAATACTTTGTACTGTACTCTGTATTGTACTTGACTTTACTTTAATGTATTGTACTGTACTGGTCTGCAGTATGCTGTACTCTAGTATACTGTTTTGTAATGTACCGCACCCTGTAGTGAAATGTACTGTATTGTATCCTGTACTGTAGCCTCTACTGCACTGTCCTATACTGTATTGTACTCTAGTGAACGGTACTGTACTGTATTGTAGGTTAGTGTACTATAATGTTCTGTACTGCAATGTACTGTATTGTATCCTGTATTTTACGGTACTGTATCTAACCTTACCTAGTAGGGTTAGATACAGAAAACGCTTACCGTAGCCTAGTTCAGTGTAGCGTAGGTTATTTAGCTTAGCTTAACATAGCATAATATAGCGTCATTCTCTAAAAAACGACTCATAGGAGTTGAAATGATCGAAGTGTAACGCACAATATCTTTATTAATCCAAATGACTGATGAGTTTGCATAAATGTGTAAAACACTATTTAATTGCATGCTAAATATTCGTTATTACTAGTGGTAGTGTGCATCTATGGCTTAAATCACGTATATAAATATACATTGGTGTTGTTTAGAGAGGGAAATGACCGGTTGGAAAGGTAATAATCCAATACCAATGGTCATTAGTGATAGTAGCGTCAGTTGGCATACATTGCCATTGCAGCAATCTCCTCCCTTCCCATCTCACGTGAAAATTGTGCTTATTACGCCTTGTTATATTCAAGAAACAGTTATTTAAGTAGAAACAATTATAATGGTGATGCCGTTGGTATATTTGAAAGGCAAGTATCGAACTGTGAGTGTACGGTACTGTACTGTTGTGTCCTATAGTGTACTGTTTATGCTCTGTAGTGCATTGTACTGTACTGTTTTGTACTGCACTGTACCGTACTGTATTATACTGTACTGCATTATACTGTTTTATTGTGTACCATATTGTAGTGTACTGTACGGTAGTGTACTTTTGTGTAGTATAAAGTACTGTACTGGCATGCCCTGTACGGTTCTGTACTGCACGGTACTGTACTATGCAATAATGTAGTGTACTGTACTGCACTATACAATACTGTGCGGCAGTGTTCAGTACTGTAGTATACTGTACTGTACCATGTACTATACTGTACTGTACCGTACTGTAGTATACGGTACTGTATTGTAATGTATAGTACTGTACTGTATTGTATCGTAGGGAACTGTACTCTATAGTACTGTAATGTATAGTATTGTACCGTACGGAAGTGTACTGTACGGTACTGTACTATACTATACTGTACTGTGTTGTACTGTACTTAGAGCTTGAATAAGTATTCTTATTATTGAATCATTATAATAATAGTTATTTAATAATAAGTAATCCAAAGTCATCGTTTGTGAGTGTAAAGTCAAACATTGTTTCTCATACATATGTTTATGTATGTTTCAGATACATTGGGTATACATTTGGGTGTATATATTTCATTTTCAATAAATAATTGTCATGAATTACTAGAGTATCCAATTAGGTCGAGCCGACCAATGAGAGTAGAGGTTGCGAGAATGTGACGTCAATTGAAAACTCGAAACGTGATTGGCTGTTGAGTCCACTTGGTGGGTGAGGATCAACGGAACGTTATTTTGACCCTAGTATTGGCATAGTTATGGTGTACAAGTTAGTGTTAGGGCGTGTTGTTACTCTGAGCTGGTACCCCGTTACCCTTTGGGGGTCGCTTTGGTGACACACCCCCTAGCTTACACTCTTTTTGTACACCTTCAAAACGCCAATATATATAGGGTCAAAAATAAATATTTTACAGTTGCTGTATATACCCTCCTGGGGGAGGATATATATACGCAGATATTTTAGTCCTGACCCATAATCAGTACTAAAATATATTTCATAAATATGTAGTGAATTTTAATATATTTTTTTCATATTTTTCAGAGCTATTGTTAGTCAATGAGGTAATGTTGGGAAGATGAGGCATCGCGTGACAAGAGCCGACTGGTGATGTAGGAATGTGCAGGAGAGACTAACGTTGTCATGGGACGAGTGGTGGCGCGATGATTCAGCTCAGTGCCGAGCAGAAGGTGGTGACGGATGTCCTGGTTGGGCTAGATCAGGTACTTGGCACATATGGAGCCAAGAGTTTTAAGGCAAGTAGTTATTTATGACCTAGTTTAAGTTAGGCGTGGTAATATTAAGATACCGTAGTAACCTCTTAATAGTCTTTAGGGGTTCTTTAATGTTTGAAACTTAAAACTGGACGACCACATACGAAATATTTAGTCCGACTGAGCAGGTAGGGAACCGGTCGGGCAAGCGGACAGCACGCTGGACTTGTGGTCCTGGGTTCGATCCCAGGCGCCGGCGAGAAACCATGGGCAGTGTTTTTCACCCTATGCCCCTGTTACCTAGCAGTAAAATAGGTACCTGGGTGTTAGTCAGCTGTCACTGGCGGCTTCCTGGGGGTGGTGGCCTGGTCGAGGACCGGGGACACTAAAAGCCCCGAAATCCTCTAAAGATAAACCTCAAGTTAAGGTAATACTATTAACCACTTCAGAGGGTGTCAACCCCACAAGTAACAGCTCCCAAACCCGTTGACTATCCAGGTTGGATGTATGCCTTTAAAATTGGCATTTGAAATGAGCAGGTACATGAAATTTACTGAAAGTAACTACAGGTTCCAAATAAAGGTATGGTATAGGCATGATTGAAGAATTATTGGTAGCGTCCGGTAACTGTTGCCGGTAATACCTGACAGATTGCCAGGACCCCTGGGCAGTGTGGAAGAACACGAGGAGACGCTTCAACTTCATGGATAGGCAAGACTTGCCAGTAAGTGTGTGTGTGTAGTGTTGTAGAATTTTCGTTTGGATAGGTTGTAGGTTCGGCCACCTTTCTACGGTCTAAAGGAGAGGGTGTTAATGTCACGTTAACAAGTTGCACTACATTGAAGTTGAACGTGCACACTAGCTTCCCGTCACATTCTAAAAGATTTAGTAATGAATTGGAAATAAAATGGTCAGTGTTATTTTTGGGGATATAATCATTTGATAAGTTTGTCAAGGATGACGTTAAATTGAGTAGTATGTTGCAGGGAGACGTGGCTGCAATAACAAAGTAATAACATTTTGTTACTTGGAAACGCTAAATTTAATATACGGGATGAGTAGGCATATAAAAGCGGCACCCACTCGGGGTGCAGCTAAGTAAATTTACGTAATGGCAATAGGCCGTGGTGGACGGGAATTACTGCGAATTATGTTAGGTGGAGAAATGTACATGTAAAACAAGGGATGAAGGCAGTAGATTGGCGGCATGCAATAGATAATTGTGTGTGGGTTGTGGAATAACGCAGTTGGAGGGGGATGGTATGAGGTGGACATTGATTTGCAGAAATGAGTGGCAGTTTGACCACTACTAGAGCCATATCTGGGCCCTCATAGCGAGGGCTTGGCTTAAATGAAACAGCCGTAACCTGTGAGTCAGTGGTGTAAGTGTTTTATAAAAGTAAAGTGGAATTAAAATTGGTTGATATGGCTGTTGAACCCCCCCCCCCCTAAAGCATTTAATTGCGATTTAAGTGGTCTGGTGCCTTCATAATTTGACGCATGAGAGGGGGGGGGGGGCGTTGAAAATCCGTGGGGTTGCTGTCCTCGTAGTGACGTAGATATATTTACCTGTAGGTTGTTTGAGGCAGAGCTGGTACTAAAAATAAACAAATTTACTTACTCTCATTAAATATTCAATTTAAGTGTTAATGATACTTGATGAAATAAGCGTGACCTCATAGGAGGAAGAGGTCATAAAATGAAGATTTAAGAATGATTTATTGTAGATACATTGAGGGAATGTTAGAGTAATTTGCACTGCAGATGTGAGGCTCGTTGGAGTATTTGTTAATGTGTAGGTGGGTGGCGACGGTACACGTGGGGGTGTGAAGGCGGTGTGTATTGTGTAATGAGGGATAGCGCGTGTTGTATAGTATAGGCAGAAGTGAAAACATGTCCGGTTTGTTCGTCATGGGGAAATGTAAGTGGGTTTTTAACGTTGGGTTGAGCTTCAGGTATTGGTCCACGGACTGTTGGTTGTGTAGCAGTAAGTATATTGGTGTAAGAGTTAATTTTGTAGTGTTAATGTAGATTTGTGTACTAGGAAGAGATCTGTCTCCCTGGAACATTGCCGATTAATGTGTGGCGATATAGGTCTTACTAGTGGTAGGTAGTTATTGAGCAGTTAATGTTGGGTAGCCAGAACTGTACTAGACGAAATGAGACGGTGAGGGGGGGGGGGGGGGAAGAGGGTAATTTTGCGCGATGACTAAACGGCAAGAATTTAAAATCTTTCGTTTAGCAGTGCAATTGTATGTATAGGAAAGATCGTGTTGAGTGTTGGGGGGGGGGCTTTGGTATTTTCTAATAAAGTAGCACTCGTCAGAGGTGGAACACATGTTTTGGTATGTATTGTAGTTTTCCCTCATAAAGGGTCTTAGAAGTTGGTAGAAATAAGTGAAAGTAATATGCAAATTGTTAGGTTGAAATATAGAAAATAAAATCGCAATGAAGAAATGTATGGAATTTTTCTCATTTACTGTAATGAGAAAAAAAATTTAAATAGGGTAAGGTGTGGTATTTGTAGAGTAAATAGAAATGAATCATAAGTGATGTATTATAGTAGATAGGTTCAGGAATGGTAGAATAATCAATGCGAAGGGGGGGGGGTGAGTAGGTTGAGATATAAAATGTTAGTGCAAAGGGGAAACGAAATATATAATGTTTGTTTTATAGATTGGCGAGATGATGGTACTGGTCATGGTTGATTGGTAGAGGGAATCAGATTCAGCGTACTTTGACGTACAACGGAACCAGAGGCTGTGGTGCAAGAAAGATTAGTCTTGAAGACAAGGATTACGTGACCAACACCGTGAACATCTGGAAGGACTTTGATTGGCCAAGATATGAAGAGGGCACAATAGAGAGAAGGGGGGTTCGTGAATGAATAAGGTTTACACTATTGAAGATGGAGAGAAATAGACTTTCCTGTTCGAGGTAGCAAATGCGATGTAAAGTGTTTAATTGAGTGTTGCATTGAAATATGAAAACATAATGTAGTCGTAGTGAGCAGGAAGAATGTGTATAATGTTTAGTGGCCTTAAGTCTTATGTCCTGAACTAGTTTCCCTGATAGACGGAGCCAAATGTGTGTGTGGTGAAAGAATAGCAGAATTGATAGTTGCATGGTTATATAATGGAATGTTAACAAAGTAGAATTGATTATGTCCAATGCACTATGGTGTTGTAAGGACGTTATGGAAGATGTATTGACATGTTAGCAGAGTATGCATAAATAGCATACTCTGCTAACATGAGATGGGTGTGTGACAATAGTAAAAGGCGTGCTCCAAAAATGTGGAGGTAAATGTAAGTGGGATAAATGCAAATATGTAATATGACTCATTAATTGTATGTATTTAGTTAGTATTAAAAAATATTGAAATATGTTGTTAATAATTGAGTTAACCTGAAAAGATGAATAGAAAACCACAAGGTAACGTAACGTTGTTGATGACTAGCATTGTACTGGTTGTTAATGACAAATAGTAGTAAACCTATAGGTATATAAATAAGACTAATCTGATTAACAAGGTGTGTGTGGGCAAAACTGCAGAAAGAATGGGCCTTAATCGAATTGAAGGGAAAGGCAATCCACTACACAAAAGTTTGCTTACAGAAAACGGGGTTGGAACGACAGAATGATTTTATCCAGTAAGGAGGTAAGGCAATGACCAACCTGGAATGCTTATTTTTCTAGACCTTGAAAAAAACCTTTGAGTTAGCGAGTGCTCCAGCTACACTATGGTACCTTGTGGATAAGGAAATGAAAAGACACGGTCTTGCTTTTGCCAAAGGAATGCTGGTTAACCGAGAAGCTAAAGTGAAAATCTAAGGAAAAACATTGACCTCAAAGATGGTGGGAAATGGAACTCAGCAGGGAGGATACTAAGCCCCCTTCCTCTTCAAGTGTCTCATGGAACAAATATGAAGCGCAAGCTACCAAAAGGCAAACACAGACTGGCAATACAAGGCGGAAATCGAGTGGGTTTACATGATTTCATACCTAGAGTCATAATAGACACCAGTTGAAAATCACTAGAAATTTAAATGTGCGGCAAGGATGGTAAAGGCAGAACTCTGCGCCCAGTCTTTGGTCAAGCATTTAGGCGACTCATCGACTATGCTCTTACATCCCTCAGTGATAACCAATGGGAAAAACCTGCAAGTATCTGAAAAAGATGCTCTGAGAGCACCTATATGGACGGGTAGAGAGAACCTTAGAATGTAAACAGTTACATCATTAGAAAACATGAAACAAAGGATAGCCACCATAATAGGAAAAATGACTGAAACAAAGGGCAGACTGTCAATGAAAGATAGCATATAGATATACCTACAGTATAGAACAAGCTCATGGCATGATAATGTGGTAAAGATTTTAGAGAAAATGGACCATTAAAACAAAGGGGAAGATGGACTATATGAACACTTTCGACAGGCTCCTCCATTGGAAGAATGGAGTGTAATGATAATCATTAAAAGTTATCATTTAAAATATCAGGATGTGACTGAGAGGGTGAAGGAAGGAACAAAAAATTGAAACTATCTCTAGACCTAAAACGGCTGACATGTTCACAGACGGATCAGTTGTTCGAGACAGGTCCTGCTGGGGGCAGCAGTTCACATACGAACACATTAAGCTACTGGAGCATGAATAGTGGGTGCT
>WNGS01004466.1:10584-25584 GCA_020271785.1 Procambarus virginalis
CCTACGTTGACTGTCCCCGTACAACAGCAACCCTACGTTGACTGTCCCCGTACAACAGCACCCTACGTTGACTGTCCCCGTACAACAGCAACCCTACGTTGACTGTCCCCGTACAACAGCAGCCTACGTTGACTGACTGTCCCGTACAACAGCAGCCCTACGTTGACTGTCCCCGTACAACAGCAGCCCTACGTTGACTGTCCCCGTACAACAGCACCCTACGTTGACTGTCCCCGTACAACAGCAACCCTACGTTGACTGTCCCCGTACAACAGCAGCCCTACGTTGACTGTCCCCGTACAACAGCAGCCTACGTTGACTGTCCCCGTACAACAGCAGCCCTACGTTGACTGTCCCCGTACAACAGCAACCCTACGTTGACTGTCCCCGTACAACAGCAACCCTACGTTGACTGTCCCCGTACAACAGCAGCCCTACGTTGACTGTCCCCGTACAACAGCAGCCCTACGTTGACTGTCCCCGTACAACAGCAGCCCTACGTTGACTGTCCCCGTACAACAGCAGCCCTACGTTGACTGTCCCCGTACAACAGCAGCCCTACGTTGACTGTCCCCGTACAACAGCAGCCTACGTTGACTGTCCCCGTACAACAGCAGCCCTACGTTGACTGTCCCCCGTACAACAGCAGCCCTACGTTGACTGTCCCCGTACAACAGCAGCCTACGTTGACTGTCCCCGTACAACAGCAGCCCTACGTTGACTGTCCCCGTACAACAGCACCCTACGTTGACTGTCCCCGTACAACAGCAGCCCTACGTTGACTGTCCCCGTACAACAGCAGCCCTACGTTGACTGTCCCCGTACAACAGCAGCCCTACGTTGACTGTCCCCGTACAACAGCAGCCCTACGTTGACTGTCCCCGTACAACAGCAGCCCTACGTTGACTGTCCCCGTACAACAGCAACCCTACGTTGACTGTCCCCGTACAACAGCAGCCCTACGTTGACTGTCCCCGTACAACAGCAGCCCTACGTTGACTGTCCCCGTACAACAGCAGCCCTACGTTGACTGTCCCCGTACAACAGCAGCCCTACGTTGACTGTCCCCGTACAACAGCAACCCTACGTTGACTGTCCCCGTACAACAGCAGCCCTACGTTGACTGTCCCCGTACAACAGCAACCCTACGTTGACTGTCCCCGTACAACAGCAGCCCTACGTTGACTGTCCCCGTACAACAGCAGCCCTACGTTGACTGTCCCCGTACAACAGCAGCCCTACGTTGACTGTCCCCGTACAACAGCAGCCCTACGTTGACTGTCCCCGTACAACAGCAGCCCTACGTTGACTGTCCCCGTACAACAGCAGCCCTACGTTGACTGTCCCCGTACAACAGCAGCCCTACGTTGACTGTCCCCGTACAACAGCAGCCCTACGTTGACTGTCCCCGTACAACAGCAGCCCTACGTTGACTGTCCCCGTACAACAGCAGCCCTACGTTGACTGTCCCCGTACAACAGCAGCCCTACGTTGACTGTCCCCGTACAACAGCAGCCCTACGTTGACTGTCCCCGTACAACAGCAGCCCTACGTTGACTGTCCCCGTACAACAGCAGCCCTACGTTGACTGTCCCCGTACAACAGCAGCCCTACGTTGACTGTCCCCGTACAACAGCAGCCCTACGTTGACTGTCCCCGTACAACAGCAGCCCTACGTTGACTGTCCCCGTACAACAGCAGCCCTACGTTGACTGTCCCCGTACAACAGCAGCCCTACGTTGACTGTCCCCGTACAACAGCAACCCTACGTTGACTGTCCCCGTACAACAGCAGCCCTACGTTGACTGTCCCCGTACAACAGCAGCCCTACGTTGACTGTCCCCGTACAACAGCAGCCCTACGTTGACTGTCCCCGTACAACAGCAGCCCTACGTTGACTGTCCCCGTACAACAGCAGCCCTACGTTGACTGTCCCCGTACAACAGCACCCTACGTTGACTGTCCCCGTACAACAGCAGCCCTACGTTGACTGTCCCCGTACAACAGCAGCCCTACGTTGACTGTCCCCGTACAACAGCAGCCCTACGTTGACTGTCCCCGTACAACAGCAGCCCTACGTTGACTGACTGTCCCCGTACAACAGCAGCCCTACGTTGACTGTCCCCGTACAACAGCAGCCCTACGTTGACTGTCCCCGTACAACAGCAGCCCTACGTTGACTGTCCCCGTACAACAGCAGCCCTACGTTGACTGTCCCCGTACAACAGCAGCCCTACGTTGACTGTCCCCGTACAACAGCAGCCCTACGTTGACTGTCCCCGTACAACAGCAGCCCTACGTTGACTGTCCCCGTACAACAGCAGCCCTACGTTGACTGTCCCCGTACAACAGCAGCCCTACGTTGACTGTCCCCGTACAACAGCAGCCCTACGTTGACTGTCCCCGTACAACAGCAGCCCTACGTTGACTGTCCCCGTACAACAGCAGCCCTACGTTGACTGACTGTCCCCGTACAACAGCAGCCCTACGTTGACTGTCCCCGTACAACAGCAGCCCTACGTTGACTGTCCCCGTACAACAGCAGCCCTACGTTGACTGTCCCCGTACAACAGCAGCCCTACGTTGACTGTCCCCGTACAACAGCAGCCCTACGTTGACTGTCCCCGTACAACAGCAGCCCTACGTTGACTGTCCCCGTACAACAGCAGCCCTACGTTGACTGTCCCCGTACAACAGCAGCCCTACGTTGACTGACTGTCCCGTACAACAGCAGCCCTACGTTGACTGTCCCCGTACAACAGCAGCCCTACGTTGACTGTCCCCGTACAACAGCAGCCCTACGTTGACTGTCCCCGTACAACAGCAGCCCTACGTTGACTGTCCCCGTACAACAGCAGCCCTACGTTGACTGTCCCCGTACAACAGCAGCCCTACGTTGACTGTCCCCGTACAACAGCAGCCCTACGTTGACTGTCCCCGTACAACAGCAGCCCTACGTTGACTGTCCCCGTACAACAGCAGCCCTACGTTGACTGTCCCCGTACAACAGCAGCCCTACGTTGACTGTCCCCGTACAACAGCAGCCCTACGTTGACTGTCCCCGTACAACAGCAGCCCTACGTTGACTGTCCCCGTACAACAGCAGCCCTACGTTGACTGTCCCCGTACAACAGCAGCCCTACGTTGACTGTCCCCGTACAACAGCAGCCCTACGTTGACTGTCCCCGTACAACAGCAGCCCTACGTTGACTGTCCCCGTACAACAGCAGCCCTACGTTGACTGTCCCCGTACAACAGCAGCCCTACGTTGACTGTCCCCGTACAACAGCAGCCCTACGTTGACTGTCCCCGTACAACAGCAGCCCTACGTTGACTGTCCCCGTACAACAGCAGCCCTACGTTGACTGTCCCCGTACAACAGCAGCCCTACGTTGACTGTCCCCGTACAACAGCAGCCCTACGTTGACTGTCCCCGTACAACAGCAGCCCTACGTTGACTGTCCCCGTACAACAGCAGCCCTACGTTGACTGTCCCCGTACAACAGCAGCCCTACGTTGACTGTCCCCGTACAACAGCAGCCCTACGTTGACTGTCCCCGTACAACAGCAGCCCTACGTTGACTGTCCCCGTACAACAGCAGCCCTACGTTGACTGTCCCCGTACAACAGCAGCCCTACGTTGACTGTCCCCGTACAACAGCAGCCCTACGTTGACTGTCCCCGTACAACAGCAGCCCTACGTTGACTGTCCCCGTACAACAGCAGCCCTACGTTGACTGTCCCCGTACAACAGCAGCCCTACGTTGACTGTCCCCGTACAACAGCAGCCCTACGTTGACTGTCCCCGTACAACAGCAGCCCTACGTTGACTGTCCCCGTACAACAGCAACCCTACGTTGACTGTCCCCGTACAACAGCAGCCCTACGTTGACTGTCCCCGTACAACAGCAGCCCTACGTTGACTGTCCCCGTACAACAGCAGCCCTACGTTGACTGTCCCCGTACAACAGCAGCCCTACGTTGACTGTCCCCGTACAACAGCAGCCCTACGTTGACTGTCCCCGTACAACAGCAGCCCTACGTTGACTGTCCCCGTACAACAGCAGCCCTACGTTGACTGTCCCCGTACAACAGCAGCCCTACGTTGACTGTCCCCGTACAACAGCAGCCCTACGTTGACTGTCCCCGTACAACAGCAGCCCTACGTTGACTGTCCCCGTACAACAGCAGCCCTACGTTGACTGTCCCCGTACAACAGCAGCCCTACGTTGACTGTCCCCGTACAACAGCAGCCCTACGTTGACTGTCCCCGTACAACAGCAGCCCTACGTTGACTGTCCCCGTACAACAGCAGCCCTACGTTGACTGACTGTCCCCGTACAACAGCAGCCCTACGTTGACTGTCCCCGTACAACAGCAGCCCTACGTTGACTGTCCCCGTACAACAGCAGCCCTACGTTGACTGTCCCCGTACAACAGCAGCCCTACGTTGACTGTCCCCGTACAACAGCAGCCCTACGTTGACTGTCCCCGTACAACAGCAGCCCTACGTTGACTGTCCCCGTACAACAGCAGCCCTACGTTGACTGTCCCCGTACAACAGCAGCCCTACGTTGACTGTCCCCGTACAACAGCAGCCCTACGTTGACTGTCCCCGTACAACAGCAGCCCTACGTTGACTGTCCCCGTACAACAGCAGCCCTACGTTGACTGTCCCCGTACAACAGCAGCCCTACGTTGACTGTCCCCGTACAACAGCAGCCCTACGTTGACTGTCCCCGTACAACAGCAGCCCTACGTTGACTGTCCCCGTACAACAGCAGCCCTACGTTGACTGTCCCCGTACAACAGCAGCCCTACGTTGACTGTCCCCGTACAACAGCAGCCCTACGTTGACTGTCCCCGTACAACAGCAGCCCTACGTTGACTGTCCCCGTACAACAGCAGCCCTACGTTGACTGTCCCCGTACAACAGCAGCCCTACGTTGACTGTCCCCGTACAACAGCAGCCCTACGTTGACTGTCCCCGTACAACAGCAGCCCTACGTTGACTGTCCCCGTACAACAGCAGCCCTACGTTGACTGTCCCCGTACAACAGCAGCCCTACGTTGACTGTCCCCGTACAACAGCAGCCCTACGTTGACTGTCCCCGTACAACAGCAGCCCTACGTTGACTGTCCCCGTACAACAGCAGCCCTACGTTGACTGTCCCCGTACAACAGCAGCCCTACGTTGACTGTCCCCGTACAACAGCAGCCCTACGTTGACTGTCCCCGTACAACAGCAGCCCTACGTTGACTGTCCCCGTACAACAGCAGCCCTACGTTGACTGTCCCCGTACAACAGCAGCCCTACGTTGACTGTCCCCGTACAACAGCAGCCCTACGTTGACTGTCCCCGTACAACAGCAGCCCTACGTTGACTGTCCCCGTACAACAGCAGCCCTACGTTGACTGTCCCCGTACAACAGCAGCCCTACGTTGACTGTCCCCGTACAACAGCAGCCCTACGTTGACTGTCCCCGTACAACAGCAGCCCTACGTTGACTGTCCCCGTACAACAGCAGCCCTACGTTGACTGTCCCCGTACAACAGCAGCCCTACGTTGACTGTCCCCGTACAACAGCAGCCCTACGTTGACTGTCCCCGTACAACAGCAGCCCTACGTTGACTGTCCCCGTACAACAGCAGCCCTACGTTGACTGTCCCCGTACAACAGCAGCCCTACGTTGACTGTCCCCGTACAACAGCAGCCCTACGTTGACTGTCCCCGTACAACAGCAGCCCTACGTTGACTGTCCCCGTACAACAGCAGCCCTACGTTGACTGTCCCCGTACAACAGCAGCCCTACGTTGACTGTCCCCGTACAACAGCAGCCCTACGTTGACTGTCCCCGTACAACAGCAGCCCTACGTTGACTGTCCCCGTACAACAGCAGCCCTACGTTGACTGTCCCCGTACAACAGCAGCCCTACGTTGACTGTCCCCGTACAACAGCAGCCCTACGTTGACTGTCCCCGTACAACAGCAGCCCTACGTTGACTGTCCCCGTACAACAGCAGCCCTACGTTGACTGTCCCCGTACAACAGCAGCCCTACGTTGACTGTCCCCGTACAACAGCAGCCCTACGTTGACTGTCCCCGTACAACAGCAGCCCTACGTTGACTGTCCCCGTACAACAGCAGCCCTACGTTGACTGTCCCCGTACAACAGCAGCCCTACGTTGACTGTCCCCGTACAACAGCAGCCCTACGTTGACTGTCCCCGTACAACAGCAGCCCTACGTTGACTGTCCCCGTACAACAGCAGCCCTACGTTGACTGTCCCCGTACAACAGCAGCCCTACGTTGACTGTCCCCGTACAACAGCAGCCCTACGTTGACTGTCCCCGTACAACAGCAGCCCTACGTTGACTGTCCCCGTACAACAGCAGCCCTACGTTGACTGTCCCCGTACAACAGCAGCCCTACGTTGACTGTCCCCGTACAACAGCAGCCCTACGTTGACTGTCCCCGTACAACAGCAGCCCTACGTTGACTGTCCCCGTACAACAGCAGCCCTACGTTGACTGTCCCCGTACAACAGCAGCCCTACGTTGACTGTCCCCGTACAACAGCAGCCCTACGTTGACTGTCCCCGTACAACAGCAGCCCTACGTTGACTGTCCCCGTACAACAGCAGCCCTACGTTGACTGTCCCCGTACAACAGCAGCCCTACGTTGACTGACTGTCCCCGTACAACAGCAGCCCTACGTTGACTGTCCCCGTACAACAGCAGCCCTACGTTGACTGTCCCCGTACAACAGCAGCCCTACGTTGACTGTCCCCGTACAACAGCAGCCCTACGTTGACTGTCCCCGTACAACAGCAGCCCTACGTTGACTGTCCCCGTACAACAGCAGCCCTACGTTGACTGTCCCCGTACAACAGCAGCCCTACGTTGACTGTCCCCGTACAACAGCAGCCCTACGTTGACTGTCCCCGTACAACAGCAGCCCTACGTTGACTGTCCCCGTACAACAGCAGCCCTACGTTGACTGTCCCCGTACAACAGCAGCCCTACGTTGACTGTCCCCGTACAACAGCAGCCCTACGTTGACTGTCCCCGTACAACAGCAGCCCTACGTTGACTGTCCCCGTACAACAGCAGCCCTACGTTGACTGTCCCCGTACAACAGCAGCCCTACGTTGACTGTCCCCGTACAACAGCAGCCCTACGTTGACTGTCCCCGTACAACAGCAGCCCTACGTTGACTGTCCCCGTACAACAGCAGCCCTACGTTGACTGTCCCCGTACAACAGCAGCCCTACGTTGACTGTCCCCGTACAACAGCAGCCCTACGTTGACTGTCCCCGTACAACAGCAGCCCTACGTTGACTGTCCCCGTACAACAGCAGCCCTACGTTGACTGTCCCCGTACAACAGCAGCCCTACGTTGACTGTCCCCGTACAACAGCAGCCCTACGTTGACTGTCCCCGTACAACAGCAGCCCTACGTTGACTGTCCCCGTACAACAGCAGCCCTACGTTGACTGTCCCCGTACAACAGCAGCCCTACGTTGACTGTCCCCGTACAACAGCAGCCCTACGTTGACTGTCCCCGTACAACAGCAGCCCTACGTTGACTGTCCCCGTACAACAGCAGCCCTACGTTGACTGTCCCCGTACAACAGCAGCCCTACGTTGACTGTCCCCGTACAACAGCAGCCCTACGTTGACTGTCCCCGTACAACAGCAGCCCTACGTTGACTGTCCCCGTACAACAGCAGCCCTACGTTGACTGTCCCCGTACAACAGCAGCCCTACGTTGACTGTCCCCGTACAACAGCAGCCCTACGTTGACTGTCCCCGTACAACAGCAGCCCTACGTTGACTGTCCCCGTACAACAGCAGCCCTACGTTGACTGTCCCCGTACAACAGCAGCCCTACGTTGACTGTCCCCGTACAACAGCAGCCCTACGTTGACTGTCCCCGTACAACAGCAGCCCTACGTTGACTGTCCCCGTACAACAGCAGCCCTACGTTGACTGTCCCCGTACAACAGCAGCCCTACGTTGACTGTCCCCGTACAACAGCAGCCCTACGTTGACTGTCCCCGTACAACAGCAGCCCTACGTTGACTGTCCCCGTACAACAGCAGCCCTACGTTGACTGTCCCCGTACAACAGCAGCCCTACGTTGACTGTCCCCGTACAACAGCAGCCCTACGTTGACTGTCCCCGTACAACAGCAGCCCTACGTTGACTGTCCCCGTACAACAGCAGCCCTACGTTGACTGTCCCCGTACAACAGCAGCCCTACGTTGACTGTCCCCGTACAACAGCAGCCCTACGTTGACTGTCCCCGTACAACAGCAGCCCTACGTTGACTGTCCCCGTACAACAGCAGCCCTACGTTGACTGTCCCCGTACAACAGCAGCCCTACGTTGACTGTCCCCGTACAACAGCAGCCCTACGTTGACTGTCCCCGTACAACAGCAGCCCTACGTTGACTGTCCCCGTACAACAGCAGCCCTACGTTGACTGTCCCCGTACAACAGCAGCCCTACGTTGACTGACTGTCCCCGTACAACAGCAGCCCTACGTTGACTGTCCCCGTACAACAGCAGCCCTACGTTGACTGTCCCCGTACAACAGCAGCCCTACGTTGACTGTCCCCGTACAACAGCAGCCCTACGTTGACTGTCCCCGTACAACAGCAGCCCTACGTTGACTGTCCCCGTACAACAGCAGCCCTACGTTGACTGTCCCCGTACAACAGCAGCCCTACGTTGACTGTCCCCGTACAACAGCAGCCCTACGTTGACTGTCCCCGTACAACAGCAGCCCTACGTTGACTGTCCCCGTACAACAGCAGCCCTACGTTGACTGTCCCCGTACAACAGCAGCCCTACGTTGACTGACTGTCCCCGTACAACAGCAGCCCTACGTTGACTGTCCCCGTACAACAGCAGCCCTACGTTGACTGTCCCCGTACAACAGCAGCCCTACGTTGACTGTCCCCGTACAACAGCAGCCCTACGTTGACTGTCCCCGTACAACAGCAGCCCTACGTTGACTGTCCCCGTACAACAGCAGCCCTACGTTGACTGTCCCCGTACAACAGCAGCCCTACGTTGACTGTCCCCGTACAACAGCAGCCCTACGTTGACTGTCCCCGTACAACAGCAGCCCTACGTTGACTGTCCCCGTACAACAGCAGCCCTACGTTGACTGTCCCCGTACAACAGCAGCCCTACGTTGACTGTCCCCGTACAACAGCAGCCCTACGTTGACTGTCCCCGTACAACAGCAGCCCTACGTTGACTGTCCCCGTACAACAGCAGCCCTACGTTGACTGTCCCCGTACAACAGCAGCCCTACGTTGACTGTCCCCGTACAACAGCAGCCCTACGTTGACTGTCCCCGTACAACAGCAGCCCTACGTTGACTGTCCCCGTACAACAGCAGCCCTACGTTGACTGTCCCCGTACAACAGCAGCCCTACGTTGACTGTCCCCGTACAACAGCAGCCCTACGTTGACTGTCCCCGTACAACAGCAGCCCTACGTTGACTGTCCCCGTACAACAGCAGCCCTACGTTGACTGTCCCCGTACAACAGCAACCCTACGTTGACTGTCCCCGTACAACAGCAGCCCTACGTTGACTGTCCCCGTACAACAGCAGCCCTACGTTGACTGTCCCCGTACAACAGCAGCCCTACGTTGACTGTCCCCGTACAACAGCAGCCCTACGTTGACTGTCCCCGTACAACAGCAGCCCTACGTTGACTGTCCCCGTACAACAGCAGCCCTACGTTGACTGTCCCCGTACAACAGCAGCCCTACGTTGACTGTCCCCGTACAACAGCAGCCCTACGTTGACTGTCCCCGTACAACAGCAGCCCTACGTTGACTGACTGTCCCCGTACAACAGCAACCCTACGTTGACTGTCCCCGTACAACAGCAGCCCTACGTTGACTGTCCCCGTACAACAGCAGCCCTACGTTGACTGTCCCCGTACAACAGCAGCCCTACGTTGACTGTCCCCGTACAACAGCAGCCCTACGTTGACTGTCCCCGTACAACAGCAACCCTACGTTGACTGTCCCCGTACAACAGCAGCCCTACGTTGACTGTCCCCGTACAACAGCAGCCCTACGTTGACTGTCCCCGTACAACAGCAGCCCTACGTTGACTGTCCCCGTACAACAGCAGCCCTACGTTGACTGTCCCCGTACAACAGCAGCCCTACGTTGACTGTCCCCGTACAACAGCAGCCCTACGTTGACTGTCCCCGTACAACAGCAGCCCTACGTTGACTGTCCCCGTACAACAGCAGCCCTACGTTGACTGTCCCCGTACAACACAGCAGCCCTACGTTGACTGTCCCCGTACAACAGCAGCCCCTACGTTGACTGACTGTCCCCGTACAACAGCAGCCCTACGTTGACTGTCCCCGTACAACAGCAGCCCTACGTTGACTGTCCCCGTACAACAGCAGCCCTACGTTGACTGTCCCCGTACAACAGCAACCCTACGTTGACTGTCCCCGTACAACAGCAGCCCTACGTTGACTGTCCCCGTACAACAGCAGCCCTACGTTGACTGTCCCCGTACAACAGCAGCCCTACGTTGACTGTCCCCGTACAACAGCAGCCCTACGTTGACTGTCCCCGTACAACAGCAGCCCTACGTTGACTGTCCCCGTACAACAGCAGCCCTACGTTGACTGTCCCCGTACAACAGCAACCCTACGTTGACTGTCCCCGTACAACAGCAGCCCTACGTTGACTGTCCCCGTACAACAGCAACCCTACGTTGACTGTCCCCGTACAACAGCAGCCCTACGTTGACTGTCCCCGTACAACAGCAGCCCTACGTTGACTGTCCCCGTACAACAGCAGCCCTACGTTGACTGTCCCCGTACAACAGCAGCCCTACGTTGACTGTCCCCGTACAACAGCAGCCCTACGTTGACTGTCCCCGTACAACAGCAGCCCTACGTTGACTGTCCCCGTACAACAGCAGCCCTACGTTGACTGTCCCCGTACAACAGCAGCCCTACGTTGACTGTCCCCGTACAACAGCAACCCTACGTTGACTGTCCCCGTACAACAGCAGCCCTACGTTGACTGTCCCCGTACAACAGCAGCCCTACGTTGACTGTCCCCGTACAACAGCAGCCCTACGTTGACTGTCCCCGTACAACAGCAGCCCTACGTTGACTGTCCCCGTACAACAGCAGCCCTACGTTGACTGTCCCCGTACAACAGCAGCCCTACGTTGACTGTCCCCGTACAACAGCCCCTACGTTGACTGTCCCCGTACAACAGCAGCCCTACGTTGACTGTCCCCGTACAACAGCAGCCCTACGTTGACTGTCCCCGTACAACAGCAACCCTACGTTGACTGTCCCCGTACAACAGCAGCCCTACGTTGACTGTCCCCGTACAACAGCAGCCCTACGTTGACTGACTGTCCCCGTACAACAGCAGCCCTACGTTGACTGTCCCCGTACAACAGCAGCCCTACGTTGACTGTCCCCGTACAACAGCAGCCCTACGTTGACTGACTGTCCCCGTACAACAGCAGCCCTACGTTGACTGTCCCCGTACAACAGCAACCCTACGTTGACTGTCCCCGTACAACAGCACCCTACGTTGACTGTCCCCGTACAACAGCACCCTACGTTGACTGTCCCCGTACAACAGCAACCCTACGTTGACTGTCCCCGTACAACAGCAGCCCTACGTTGACTGTCCCCGTACAACAGCAACCCTACGTTGACTGTCCCCGTACAACAGCAGCCCTACGTTGACTGTCCCCGTACAACAGCAGCCCTACGTTGACTGTCCCCGTACAACAGCAGCCCTACGTTGACTGTCCCCGTACAACAGCAACCCTACGTTGACTGTCCCCGTACAACAGCAGCCCTACGTTGACTGTCCCCGTACAACAGCAGCCCTACGTTGACTGTCCCCGTACAACACACAGCCCTACGTTGACTGCTGTCCCCGTACAACAGCAGCCCTACGTTGACTGACTGTCCCCGTACAACAGCACCCTACGTTGACTGTCCCCGTACAACAGCAGCCCTACGTTGACTGTCCCCGTACAACAGCAGCCCTACGTTTGACTGTCCCCGTACAACAGCAGCCCTACGTTGACTGTCCCCGTACAACAGCAGCCCTACGTTGACTGTCCCCGTACAACAGCAGCCCTACGTTGACTGACTGTCCCCGTACAACAGCAGCCCTACGTTGACTGTCCCCGTACAACAGCAGCCCTACGTTGACTGTCCCCGTACAACAGCAGCCCTACGTTGACTGTCCCCGTACAACAGCACCCTACGTTGACTGTCCCCGTACAACAGCAGCCCTACGTTGACTGTCCCCGTACAACAGCAACCCTACGTTGACTGTCCCCGTACAACAGCACCCCTACGTTGACTGTCCCCGTACAACAGCAGCCCTACGTACTGGACTGTCCCCGTACAACAGCACCCTACGTTGACTGTCCCCGTACAACAGCAACCCTACGTTGACTGTCCCCGTACAACAGCAGCCCTACGTTGACTGCTGTCCCCGTACAACAGCAGCCCTACGTTGACTGTCCCCGTACAACAGCAGCCCTACGTTGACTGTCCCCGTACAACAGCACCCCTACGTTGCTGACTGTCCCCGTACAACAGCAGCCCTACGTTGACTGTCCCCGTACAACAGCAGCCCTACGTTGACTGACTGTCCCCGTACACAGCAACCCTACGTTGACTGTCCCCGTACAACAGCAGCCCTACGTTGACTGTCCCCGTACAACAGCAGCCCTACGTTGACTGTCCCCGTACAACAGCAGCCCTACGTTGACTGTCCCCGTACAACAGCCCCTACGTTGACTGACTGTCCCCGTACAACAGCAGCCCTACGTTGACTGTCCCCGTACAACAGCAACCCTACGTTTGACTGTCCCCGTACAACAGCAGCCCTACGTTGACTGTCCCCGTACAACAGCACCCTACGTGACTGTCCCCGTACAACAGCAACCCTACGTTTACTGACTGTCCCCGTACAACAGCACCCTACGTGACTGTCCCCGTACAACAGCAGCCCTACGTTGACTGTCCCCGTACAACAGCAGCCCTACGTTGACTGTCCCCGTACAACAGCAACCCTACGTTGACTGATGTGTCCCCGTACAACAGCAGCCCTACGTTGACTGACTGTCCCCTACAACAACCAACCCTACGTTGACTGTCTGTCCCCGTACAACAGCAGCCCTACGTTGACTGTCCCCGTACAACAGCAACCCTACGTTGACTGACTGTCCCGTACAACAGCAGCCCTACGTTGACTGTCCCCCGTACAACAGCAACCCTACGTTGACTGTCCCCGTACAACAGCAGCCCTACGTTGACTGTCCCCGTACAACAGCAGCCCTACGTTGACTGTCCCCGTACAACAGCAGCCCTACGTTGACTGACTGTCCCCGTACAACAGCAACCCTACGTTGACTGTCCCCGTACAACAGCAGCCCTACGTTGACTGTCCCGTACAACAGCAGCCCTACGTTGACTGTCCCCGTACAACAGCAGCCCTACGTCGACTGACTGTCCCCGTACAACAGCAGCCCTACGTTGACTGTCCCCGTACAACAGCAGCCCTACGTTGACTGTCCCCGTACAACAGCAGCCCTACGTTGACTGTCCCCGTACAACAGCAGCCCTACGTTGACTGTCCCCGTACAACAGCAGCCTACGTTGACTGTCCCCGTACAACAGCAGCCCTACGTTGACTGTCCCCGTACAACAGCAGCCCTACGTTGACTGTCCCCGTACAACAGCAGCCCTACGTTGACTGTCCCCGTACAACAGCAACCCTACGTTGACTGTCCCCGTACAACAGCAACCCTACGTTGACTGTCCCCGTACAACAGCAGCCCTACGTTGACTGTCCCCGTACAACAGCAACCCTACGTTGACTGTCCCCGTACAACAGCAACCCTACGTTGACTGTCCCCGTACAACAGCAGCCCTACGTTGACTGTCCCCGTACAACAGCAACCCTACGTTGACTGTCCCCGTACAACAGCAACCCTACGTTGACTGTCCCCGTACAACAGCAGCCCTACGTTGACTGTCCCCGTACAACAGCAACCCTACGTTGACTGTCCCCGTACAACAGCAACCCTACGTTGACTGTCCCCGTACAACAGCAGCCCTACGTTGACTGTCCCCGTACAACAGCAGCCCTACGTTGACTGTCCCCGTACAACAGCAACCCTACGTTGACTGTCCCCGTACAACAGCAGCCCTACGTTGACTGTCCCCGTACAACAGCAGCCCTACGTTGACTGTCCCCGTACAACAGCAGCCCTACGTTGACTGTCCCCGTACAACAGCAGCCCTACGTTGACTGTCCCCGTACAACAGCAACCCTACGTGACTGACTGTCCCCGTACAACAGCAACCCTACGTTGACTGTCCCCGTACAACAGCAACCCTACGTTGACTGTCCCCGTACAACAGCAGCCCTACGTTGACTGTCCCCGTACAACAGCAGCCCTACGTTGACTGTCCCCGTACAACAGCAGCCCTACGTTGACTGTCCCCGTACAACAGCAGCCCTACGTTGACTGTCCCCGTACAACAGCAGCCCTACGTTGACTGTCCCCGTACACTGTCCCCGTACAACAGCAGCCCTACGTTGACTGTCCCCGTACAACAGCAACCCTACGTTGACTGACTGTCCCCGTACAACAGCAGCCCTACGTTGACTGTCCCCGTACAACAGCACCCTACGTTGACTGTCCCCGTACAACAGCAACCCTACGTTGACTGACTGTCCCCGTACAACAGCAGCCCTACGTTGACTGTCCCCGTACAACAGCAGCCCTACGTTGACTGTCCCCGTACAACAGCAACCCTACGTTGACTGACTGTCCCCGTACAACAGCAGCTCTACGTTGACTGTCCCCGTACAACAGCAGCCCTACGTTGACTGTCCCCGTACAACAGCACCCTACGTTGACTGACTGTCCCCGTACAACAGCAGCCCTA
>WNGS01004468.1:0-13109 GCA_020271785.1 Procambarus virginalis
ATATATATATATATATATATATATATATATATATATATATATTAGTATATTTTTTTTTGGTAGCAGTCTTTCCTGTAGACATATTTATTAAATATGACCGAAAAAGTAAGATTATAATTCTAACACGAATTTTTATTCTTTCCTTATGTTTTTTTACTGTGAGGTAAATGAAAATCAATTCTCCAAAATTCATTTTTATTTCTTAGTCTGACGCGACACTTGAGCGCGTTTCGTAAAACTTATTACATTTTCAAAGACTTTAGTTTACACACACACAATTTATAACTAATGTTTTTTTTTTATACCTGCATTTGGGTGAGGTGCATGTTACAATGGGGTAGAGGTGAGAACAAACACAGAACACGAAACAATGGGTATAAGTTAAGGGGAGATCTGTAACTGCAGAAGGCCTATTGGCCCATATTTCTTGATGTTCTATATTGGAGCGGAGTCTTGAAGTGGGTAGAATATAGTTGTGCTTAATTGGCTGTTGATTGTGGTGTTGCTTCTTGATGTGTAGTGCCTCGCAGATGAGCCGCCTGTGTCGCTGTATCTATCAATGATTTCTGTGTTGTTTGTAAGATTTCTCTGGTGATGGTTTGGTTGTGGGAAGAGATTATATGTTCCCTTGAAGAGGCCTGTTGCTTATGCATCGTTAATGCCTGGAAAGAGATGTTGTTGTCTTGCCTATATATTGAGTTTTTGAGGGCTTACAGTCCCCCAAGGGGCATTTTTCTCTAATTTTTTCTTATGAAATGATAAAGCTACCCATTTCATTATTTATGAAGTCAATTTTTTTTTATTGGAGTTAACAATTAACGTAGATATATGACCGAACCTAACCAACCCTACCTAACCTAACCTTTCTTTATAGGTTAGGTTAGGTAGCCGAAAATAGGTAGTGTAAGAGGTTAGGTAGTCGAAAAACAATTAATTCATGAAAACTTGGCTTATTTGGCAAATCGGGCCTTGCATAGTAGGCTGAGAAGAGCGTTCTGGCCACTAGGTACAGACATTATATATATCATATATATATAACTATATAGTATATATATATATAGTATATATATATATATATATATATATATATATACGTAATATAATATATATATAACAGCCTGAATGCCGGCAATCTGAAAACTCAACACCCCAGAAGTATGGGTTTCCGAAGTCACTTCTGGGGTGTGAGTTTTCAGTTGATATAGTCCTGGGCGACCATTCAGGTTGTTTGCAATTTGTGTTCCTCACGGTGTTGCCCCAAAAAATGAGGTGATTTGATAAAATGCTATGCCCAAGATAACCATCCAGGTGCCCGGCGGGGAAGTGGTTCATATAGCTCAGGCTATCACTTCCTTATGTCCGGTACGTGATGGTCAAGCGGATTAAGGCGCCCTGTAGTTACCAGTTGCCTTTGCTCCTGGGAGTATGGGTTCGAGTCACTTCTGGGGTGTGGTAGTTTTCAGTTGTATCTAGTCCTGGGGACCATTCAAGGCTTGTTTGCATATATATATATATATTTATATATATATATATATATATATAATATATATATATATATAAAGTTTGTGAGGGTACCACCTCTGGTGCCAATGTGGGGGCCCATAGCCTCGGAGAAGAAAATAAAAAGTATTCAGAGGGAGAACTTGTGGCTTCTCACCTGAACACTAATATTTTCTTCTCCTACCACCCATTCTTTTGTATGTACACATATATATTTGCTTTATATGAACTTAGTTACAAAAAAGGAGTTACATATAGGTTAAAAAGATGGTTATCATAGGCTGTCGAGTTCCTCCAGCTCCTCAGATGGCGGGCAGGAACCCTGGATGCAGTGCGCATTTCCCCTCTGTATCGCCACGCTGAGGTGCTGGAAAAGAAAGCTGGCAGCTCTAGGGTCCCTTGTTGTTTCAATGAGCTTAGAACCCAGTTCCTTCAAAAAATGTGTAGCACTTTTACCCCAGACGCCGAGTGTCTCAGAAGCAATGGGGACAAAATTGTAGTGGTGATCCAGTTCTCTATACTTACGGGATTTGGCTGCTTCCCTGTGGGTGGCATCGCCACCTGGTTGTGCAACACTGAGGTCAATGTAGGTGTTAGCCAGGGTTGATAAGCACGTGTAGTCCCATACCAACTGCTTGCCATTCTTCCAGGGATTCACTGTGATACCATCCGGGCGACCAATCAGAGCATCAGAGTTACGGGGCGTTAGGTAACGGGGCTCTCTTTCAACTGGGCACCAGCTGTGGTGAGGCTCCTCTTGAAGATGTCGGTAACTTCACTGTGGCTCGAGTGCCATCCCCCTGTGCTTTGGCAGAGTAGGCCATGGTGGCCGTAACTGTCAGCCACCACCTCGCCGCAAAACACCTATATCTGGTGTGGATTGGGGCAGCAAGGCAGAGGGCCACAGCAATTCGGAGGGCGTGGGGTGTGAGACGCGTGCCAGTTGCCGACATTGGGGTTGCTAACAAGAAAATCCCTGCATGGGGCTGCTACTGCTGTGAGGCGAGCAATGTCGTGTTGTGTTGTTGCAGCACCCAGGCACTCTGCAGCAATTGGTCTACAATGGGCCATCCCAGCTGGATTGCTTGTGGGCTTTGGGGATGGTGGTTGAGGTGATGGGCCTGCACGAGAGGCCCACTCTGTGGCACAGCGTGTAAAATTGGGATCATGTACACATGCCAGCTGATGTAAGTGGGCAGGTAGAATTTCCTTCACAAGGTCGTCGGATGCTGATAAGGAGGACAGGAAGGCTGGAACAGCGATTTGCGTTGCTGTTCGAACTCCGAGGCCCCCAAGTCTTACGGGAAGAGAGGCTTGTTTCCACTGTAGGTCATCAAGAGAGGTTAAGGGCTTTTTCTAGCATTGATTTCAGTAACCGGTCATACTCACTTAGTTTTTGGCTACTGTAAGATGGTGAACACCTCAGAAAGTAGGTTAACCTGGGGAGGGACAGACATCTGGTCATGAGGTAGAGTGCATCATGAGCATCAATATCCTCAATCCTCCCATCCATCCTCTTAAGGTCGGCGATTTTCTTATCAAGGACCTCATCGATGGCTTTCAACCCCAGGGGAGCCCCTAGGAGTATGCTGTCTTCCGGTTTAGTTTTATGGATATTTGGCAGAAGACCCTCTATTCTCTCTACGATGGAGAGAAGGTTGGAACATATTATTTCACATTTAGAAGGGTTCAGGGTGAGGCCTAAAACTGCACCTTGCTCCTGGATTTTTCTGATGTCGTCCAGGAGGGAGTCTTGGGAACCAGCTAGGGTACCATCATCCAAGAACCAGATGTTAAGCTCGCTGGACAGGACCTCTGTGACTTGTTTGATGACTAAGCAGAAAAGGAGAGGAGCAAGGGGGTCACCCTGTTGGACGCCTTCCCGCGAGTCAATTTCATGTTCGCCAAAGAGTAGCTTAAGATCCATGCTGTAGCATGAATGTACAAAAGGGTAGAGGGAAGGGAAATGACTATGAACCGCACGGAGTACAGCATCCCTCCGCACCAAATTGAAGGCATTTTTTAAATCTAGCTTGATAAGGGCCTTTTCGTCTGTGATGTTGGCGATGAAGGCTCGAGCTGCATGGGCTGCCGCCTCACACCCTTGTGGAATGCCAAACCCGAGCTGTTTTGGCTTCAGCATGTTGGCCGCTGCATCACTAACTGTTCTTGCAGCTGCCTTTGCGACGAAACGCCGGAGAGAATTGCCCACAGCTATTGGCCTGATCCCTCCATCCTTTTTCTTTAGAGCACAGAGAGATGCTAAAAAAAAAAATAGGTCTTATGGACGCTGGTATGTTGGTAGCTAGACATGTGTTGGTGAATCTGGTTAGTTCCACCAAGAGGTTCTTTGCAATGTCACCCAGCACAGGGTATATATATATATATATATATATATATATATATATATATATATATATATATATATATATATATATATATATATATATATATATATAAGTATATTTTGGTAGCATTCTTTCCTGTAGACATATATTATTAAATATGACCGAAAAAGTAAGATTATTAATTCTAACACGAATTTATCCCGATCTTCCTTATGTTTCTTTTTACTGTCGATGGTAAATGACAAATCAATTCTCCAAAATTCATTTTTTATTTCTAGTCTGACGCGACACTTGAGCGCGTTTCGTAAAACTTATTACATTTTCAAAGACTTCAGTTTACACACACACAACTTATAACTGAATGTTGTTGTTGTTTGGGTCTTTTATACCTGCATTTGGGTGAGGTGATGTAATACAATAGTAAGGTGAAAACAAACTTTCGACAAAACACAGAACACGGAACAATGGGTATAAGTTAAAGGGCAGACTTGTAACTGCAGACGGCCTATTGGCCCATATTTCTTGATGCTTCTATATTGGAGCGGAGTCTTGAAGTGGGTAGAATATAGTTGTGCATTAATTGGCTGTTGATTGGTGGTGTTGACTTCTTCATGTGTAGTGCCTCGCAGATGTCAAGCCGCCTGCTGTCGCTGTATCTATCAATGATTTCTGTGTTGTTTGCTAAGATTTCTCTGGTGATGGTTTGGTTGTGGGAAGAGATTATATGTTCCTTAATGGAGCCCTGTTGCTTATGCATCGTTAAACGCCTGGAAAGAGATGTTGTTGTCTTGCCGATATATTGAGTTTTTTTGAGGCTTACAGTCCCCAAGAGGGCATTTGAAGGCATAGACGACGTTGGTCTCTTTTAGAGCATTCTGCTCAGTGTCTGGAGAGTTTCTCATGAGTAGGCTGGCCGTTTTCTTGGTTTTATGGTAAATCGTCAGTTGTATCTTCTGATTTTTGTCTGTAGGGATAACATTTCTATTAACAATATCTTTCAGGACCCTTTCCTCCGTTTTATGAGCTGTGGAAAAGAAGTTCCTGTAAAATAGTCTAATAGGGGGTATAGGTGTTGTATTAGTTGTCTCTTCAGAGGTTGCATGGCGTTTCACTTTCCTTCTTAAACCTCAATGACGTTTGGGTCACATTGTGACCACACTGATTCATGTGATGAGTTGGCAGGTTGCATGGCGTTTCACTTTCCTTCTTAAACCTCTGAAGAGACAACTAATACAACACCTATACCCCCTATTAGACTATTTTACAGGAACTTCTTTTCCACAGCTCATAAAACGGAGGAAAGGGTCCTGAAAGATATTGTTAATAGAAATGTTATCCCTACAGACAAAAATCAGAAGATACAACTGACGATTTACCATAAAACCAAGAAAACGGCCAGCCTACTCATGAGAAACTCTCCAGACACTGAGCAGAATGCTCTAAAAGAGACCAACGTCGTCTATGCCTTCAAATGCCCTCTTGGGGACTGTAAGCCTCAAAAAAACTCAATATATCGGCAAGACAACAACATCTCTTTCCAGGCGTTTAACGATGCATAAGCAACAGGGCTCCATTAAGGAACATATAATCTCTTCCCACAACCAAACCATCACCAGAGAAATCTTAGCAAACAACACAGAAATCATTGATAGATACAGCGACAGCAGGCGGCTTGACATCTGCGAGGCACTACACATGAAGAAGTCAACACCAGCAATCAACAGCCAAATAATGCACAACTATATTCTACCCACTTCA
Source organism: Procambarus virginalis (assembly GCA_020271785.1). Taxonomy (NCBI): domain Eukaryota; kingdom Metazoa; phylum Arthropoda; class Malacostraca; order Decapoda; family Cambaridae; genus Procambarus; species Procambarus virginalis. The sequence goes on from WNGS01004468.1 coordinate 5,607, forward strand.
AGACTCCGCTCGAATATAGAAGCATCAAGAAATATGGGCCAATAGGCCGTCTGCAGTTACAAGTCTGCCCTTTAACTTATACCCATTGTTCCGTGTTCTGTGTTTTGTCGAAAGTTTGTTTTCACCTTACTATTGTATTACATCACCTCACCCAAATGCAGGTATAAAAGACCCAAACAACAACAACATTCAGTTATAAGTTGTGTGTGTGTAAACTAAAGTCTTTGAAAATGTAATAAGTTTTACGAAACGCGCTCAAGTGTCGCGTCAGACTAAAAATAAAAAATGAATTTTGGAGAATTGATTTTTCATTTACCGTCGACAGTAAAAAGAAACATAAGGAAGATCGAGAAAATTCGTGTTAGAATTATTAATCTTACTTTTTAGGTCATATTTATATATATATATATATATATATATATATATATATATATATATATATATATATATATATATATATATATATATTTATTTATTCTAGGTAAAGCGTGATGTCGTAAGCTGGCGATATTTGTTGAATTTGTGGATGGGGCTCATCACATCTCTTCATACATACGACTTATACTTGTCTCTTCTGTGGAGAAACTGTTTGTGTGCAGACTAGTGGAGAACACAGGAGAACCTGTGCTGGAGGTATGGCCTTATTTTATTTATTTATTTATTATTTATTTATGGATTTATTTATTTATGGATTTTTATTTCAAAATGAGGACTATTTAGATGGTTTCCGCTATCTTCATGAGAGTGGGAGAGTGAGAGTATATATTTATACACTATTTCCTTGGTAGGAGTTAAACGTCACTCATCTACCCTTCCTACCAGAGAGGATGGGTTCATATGCCTCATGCGTGGTAATACCACTCTGAGACCTCACCTCACATTCGCTTGTGATAGTTGTGAGACCTCTCTGTGTGAGGACTTGGTCTCTGAACATCTACAAACATGCTCCCAAGGTGAGTGAATTAACCCCGCTCCACCTTCATTTCTCTTAAGAAGTTTTTTTTTTGAGAGAGAGGTTATGTCATAGGGGAGGGTGTTGCCTTTTATTTTTATTATTATTATTATTATTATTATTATTATTATTATTATTCCAGGAACAATTCAGTGGCAGGTAAAAACATCACAGGGTTAGGTAGGAGAGGAACATGACAAAGCACAGCGGGACAATAACCCCTTAGGTGGTGGTGGTGGGGGTTAGTCAGTCCAATGCAAATGGACGGGAGGGGGGGGAGGAAGTGATGATGATGATGATGATGATGATGATGATGATGATGATGATGGAGGTGATGGTGGTGACATCTCTCAGGTGGGTCCTAGTGGTCTTAGACATCTTGACAACAATCGAGATAATGGGCTAATTAGTGATGAAAATTCCTCAGATGTGGAGGATGTTATAGTCACCCCCTACTTAATTAATAGGGCGGGGGCCCTGGGGGATCTCTTTACTAGGATGGAATATTCCATCCCCACAGCCTTCGCCACAGACCCTATAGGACTCCTAAGCAACTTTAGGGACTATTGCATATCTGAAATAGAGAATTACATGAATTCTCTTAGGGGGCATGGTAATTTTACTTCATTAAAAATCCTTCTCGAGGTGAAGGTAACACTTTTAAAACAACGACTCACAGACGATGATGACTTTAGGGAACACTTCATAACGACACCTGCTAGACTGGTAACTCTTGAGGAGGTGGGTAATCTTATTGATAGCTGGGTGGGTTATATGATTACACGACTGGAGGATCTCCTTTCAGAAACAGAAGGGAGTGGTTTCATACTATAAAATATCGATTTCCTGAAAATCGTCATCTGTAATGCCAGTGTAAGGTCAGTTTTGGGGGATTATGTCCCTTATCCCCCCCTTTCTAAGGGGACGAAATGAGGTCTTCAACCCAAACCTTGTAGGAAACAACAGAACATGCATTATTCAATGCATTGCTGCTTTTCTGGCATCACAACAAGGGTGGAAATGGAGACGTATAGGGAGACTTGTAGAGTCTCACTCTAGGGTTAGGAAAATGGTCAAATACGACCATTTATCCTTCCTTCTCTCGTGGGAGGATATCTCTAAATTGCAGAATAGAAATAAACTATCCATTTTTTTGTATTCAATACACAAACATACGGATGGTGTCTATCACGTCTCTCTTTGCCGGCGTGGCAGCAGACAGTACTCAGTCATAGTGCCATTATTGCTCTTGGGAGAGTCATGTGGCACTAATTAAGGAGTTCGATAAGTTCCTACGTCTTTCAGAATATCAAAATTCCACAGAGCTAACAAACCACTCATCCTCCTGCGAGCTCACACAGAAAATTATTTACCCACAGGAGGGGGACACACTTCATTTTAAAAATACGGGGAAAGGTTACCCTCCTTCTCATGTGGGTTACTTTGATTTTGAGTGCTTCCTAAGCACTGAGGATTGTCTAGGTTCTGTTATGGCCATACATAAGCCTATAGCATACAGCTATATAATTGTTGATAGGAACCACTCAGTCGTTGATAAATTTACTTATTTTGGGGAGGACAGTGTCACACATTTCATGCGACGAGTTGCTACCAAATGTGAAATTATCAGATCCACTCTCCCCTATTATGAAATAGACATGTCTCTTGAGGATATGGTTCATTTTAGGAGACAGACACACACTGTCAGTTTTGTGAAGAGGTATTTACCCTCACCAATTTCAAGGTTCAACATCATGATCACCTTAGGGAAAAGCTCAGTTATATTGGAGCTCTATTTAATTGCTGCAACCTTCGCCACAAGAATGCTCTAGAGAGTTTAGTCGTAATTGCTCACAATATGTCTTATGACATGGGCTTAATTTTGAGGGAGTTTGCCATGGGTTCAAATAATATCTTAAGGTGGAAATAGGAAAGCTTAAATTTCTCGATTCACTGGCTTTTATTACAGGTAGTCTTTCATCCCTAGCAAAGACCCACATAGATGCAGCCAGCCCCTTAACATTCACTCACTCAATGATAGAAGGTTTGCCTAAAGAGAGCCACCAACTACTCTTAAAGGGTAAGCAGTTTTTTCCCTTATGAATATACCACAAAAATCAGCTGCTTTAATGATGCAACACTCCCCCTATTGAAATGTTTTACAGCTCCCTAAACAAATCAGGTATAACTTTGGATGATTATAGTCATTCTAAATTTGTATGGGAGACAACAAGGTGTAGGTCATTGAAGGATTACCTTCTAATTTATTTAAAGTGTGATGTCGGCTTACTGGCCGACATTTTTACACACCATAGAGTAATTCTAAATGACATATATTCTTTAGAAATGACCCATTACTGTAGTCTCCCGGGCTATTCCTACGACTGCTTCTTGAAAAGCAGCAAAATATCGTTGGAGTTAAGTGCCGACGTGACGTTGCACAATCTCCTGTCACAAAACATTCGAGGAGGTTTTACAACTGCAGTTAGGAGTTACGCCAGAGCTAACAACCGCTATGTCAACCCATCTTTTAACCCCCAGGAGAATAGATCTTCATTCTTACTGTATTTAGATTTCAACTCCCTTTATGGGAGTTGCATGACTAAGAAATTGCCCTATGGGGGACTAAGGAGACTATCATCTGATGAGATGAACTCCTTCATTAGTGAAGGGAAGATAATGACAGAACAGTCATTCTCTTCTAACAAAGGGTACTGGCTCTTAATTGACACCAAACACATAAGACCTGAAATAGCTAGACTAACAGACGATCTACCCCTTTGTTTACACCATAGGGGAATAAGTATGATGGATATCTCACCATTTAGTAGGGGACTTTTGTAAACAAATAACATTACAAATCTCACTAAAAAAAATATTAAACTGGTTGGTGATCATCTGCCCAAACAACAATATTTCATATCACTTCACCTTTTACAGCTATTTATTGAGATAGGTCTTGAAGTACAGACTATTCATGCAATTTATGAGTTCCATCAGTCTGATTTTATGGCGGGATTTGTTAACACAAACGTTAATAATAGAAATGCCTCCACCAGTAACGATAGGAAAACACTATTTAAGCGCTTAACAAATAGTGTGTTTGGTAAAACACTACTGAACCCAGCCCGTTATGCCATTGACACCAAACTAGTGACTTCTGCTAGAGTCTTTTTACGAGAGGTGAAGAATCCTCGCTTTAAACAAATGGTACATTTAGGTGACAATAAATTATTGTCTGTCAGTTCCAGACCATTCATTAAAATTACTCATCCTAATTACATTGGGTTCCAGATTCTTGAGCTAGCAAAATACAGTTTGTACCATTTTTGGTACCGGGTACTTAAGGGGCACTATACAGATAGGGTACAACTGCTGTATAGTGATACAGACAGCTTCATTTTTAGCTTACTTGCTGAAGATGTCTTTAACGAGATGGGGAAAGTACCCCTTAGATCATGGTTAGATACGAGTAACTTTCCTGTAACTCACCCTTTGTATGATCCATCTAAAAAGGGTGTTTTAGGACTTTTAAAGTCAGAGGTTTCAGACAGACACATCCTTGAAGTTGTGGCACTTAAGCCCAAAATGTATAGTGTGCTTTTGCATGATAATTCAAATTCCATCACCGCTAAGGGTATTCCCTGCGCTGTGCAAAGATCTTTAACACATAACCACTTTAAAGAGACCCTACACAGTAATGGAGTAGTAAATACTTTCCATTATTCACAAATTAGGAATGTTGGGGGGCAGATGTCATCCACTTTCAATTCTAAGCGGGGATTAAGTGCATTTGATGATAAGCGCTTTTACCTAGATAAATACACTAGCCTAGCATATGGACACTGTTATGATCTCAGCCTGCAAGAGAAACGAGTCTCTCTGAGAGTTATTCAGCAAGCCTGACCTAACTGGAAGGTAAAAAAGGAATTATAGAGGCGATAACACAGATGTAAGATAGTTTGTTGAATTTAAATAAAATTTGAGATTATGGGCAATGAACGAGGAAACAGATAAATGACTGGTTAGGAGATGTGGACAAGTTGGGTGGAGGTGTGAGGCTCGCTTTGGGAGAGCCTTGACCTCACTTGAGGCCAGACGTCACAGGGGGAAAGCCGCGCTTCATCGAGCTCCCGCCAGAAGGGAACCCCTAGTGATATATCTCCAAAGAGAAGAGAAGTGTGCAGACGTGCCAGCTGTGGAGTCGAGCTGAAGACGTTGCGGTCTCAAGTCCTGGACGGCGGGGAGAGTATTAGGCCGCCCAGAGACAGTTTTGTGGGCTGTGGGCAGCGCCCTGGTCAGACGTTGTCAGAGGGAGAAGCGCCCTCGACCAGATAATCTGTGGTAAGCCCGATTTAAGCCAGTTCATAATGTTTGCTTGTAGTTGGTCGTGTGCCCAGCGACAGTAGCAATGTTTATTTACAAGTTAAACATGTTTTGGTAAGGCAGAAAGCCTGAAATAAGAGAGTAAAGTAGGAGGAGCGCGGAGCGACATCCATCTCCTCTGGGCGCTGTTAGGTGACTGAGGTCCTGGCGCCGGAAGACCCTCCCAGAGTGAGTGAGGCCGCCAGGCGAGGTGGCGCATGGACCCACCCCGACGGGGGAGTCCACTCTCACTAAATGTAGAAGACAGATAGAGATTGGAGGCAAGATATTTTGTGATTAATTTTGTTTGTGTGTTAAAGGGGAAACATTTTATTGGAGTGCAAATGGGTTGCAGGTTTGTCTTTGGGGAAGAAGTTGCTGAGGACTTCGAAGCCAGCATAGAGGGAGTGGTTGATGAGACTCCAAGACAGGGAAGGAGAGGACCTCGATCTGTGAGGAGAAGCAGTGAGGAGTGTCACGTGCTTCTGCAGAGGTGGTGAAGTACCACAATTATTCGAGGAAACTTTATGGTGCAGCAGCCAGGAGAGCTGTGGATGATCCTAGTAGGAGTAGAGAAGCACCATAATTGTCCAAGGAATCTTCATGGTAGCAGCCTGGAGGAGCTGCAGAGGATCCTGGTGGTTAAGCCCGGAAGAACCTGAAGTTGTCAGGGTAGCGAGCTAGTTCTAAACGATCACTTGTATGGAGGTGAGAGTGTTTGTCATTAGCGTGAACGACGCAATGAAAGGTGAGTGATCGTTTGCCATTTATGTGCCACGAAGTGTATATTGAAGTTTAGAGTCACGGTCGTAGGCAGGATTACCTACAGATATTCTAGGACAGATAGAGTGATTGATTGATTCGTTGTGTGTCACAGAACATTTATGCTGATATATATATATATGTGTGTGTTATTGCATCTTCCTGCTGAATTTTTTGTACGTGTTTAGAGATATATTTATATGTATATATTCTCTTGCTGGTAGTGTAACATCATATTGTAAGACTTAATCTACTTGAGGAGGTTGATAATATTAGGTAATACCAAGAGATAGGATACCACCTAACAAGTTGATAAGAGTTCTGATGGTGTTGGAGTGCAACCTGATTATAATAGTATAGTGTATAGGATTCATTATTATTATATGTATGCGTGTATTGTATATGTACTTCGTCCAGTAAATGTATCCATATTTGCTGGTGTTTGCACTTGTCCCAGTGAGGCTTCCCAGGAAATAGTAAAGAAGGAGAGAGAGAGAGAGCAAGAAACAGGAACCACTGCTGTGGACAGGGTAAGACGGAAGTCTAGTAAGACAAAGGGGATTGAGGAGTCATATCCCATAAGGAGAGTGTGGGGAGTCACAGCGGCTCGAGTGGGTGTGCACGTGACGACGAGGCTGAGTGCTGGAGCCGCATCCCCTAAACGTGTGACGTTGAGCCCCTCTCCTAGAGCCTGAAGCGCCTGGTGTGATCTCCTAGTGGAATATAAGCACTCTATCGAGTTGTGGGTTGGGTGGTCCGTCAGCAGTAACACCACCAATCAACCACCACCGCAACAACACCCAGACATACCACTGGATTCCCACCCCAACACCTCAGCCCAAGGAATGTCCACCGAGAGTGAAGGTGGTGACGTCATTGACCCACAAGGTGAGGAAGGACAACACCCCGCCAGTGAGAGTGAACCCTATGACGTCAGTAGTCCAATACCTGAGGGAGAAGAGCCACTACACCCAATTCATCCTCTGGGTGATGATGAGTCATCTTCATCCCAGGGGGAGGAGGGGGAGGAAGACCCCACAATGGACCTGTGGGCACGGAGGAGGGAACTTGTGGGGAAATATTATAAAGGGGAGCATGACTTACAATTTGACTATGTTTAACCCTAGTGTACTTTGTTTAATATAATCTATAAAACATATGACTTATTTCTTTTCCCCTTCTTTTTTAAGTATATAACCTTAAATAAAAACCACTTACAACAACTAGGAGGGTGGGGTCCCTCCCCTTACGGAACAGTCAAGGGGGGGGGGGATAGCAGGAGGGCGTTGCCCCTCTTACAGTTCACCCAAGGCCGCCCAGTACGAGGGAGGGTGGGGGGACCACCCCTACTCAGATTAATCTGTTTTGTTACACCTGCCCCATAGAGGGAATGAGGGGCGTGACTGGCTCTCACCTGACTGTTT
>WNGS01004469.1:14124-25589 GCA_020271785.1 Procambarus virginalis
TGGATGCAGTAGACTCTAAAACTAACATCCCTTAAACAACAGTTCACTTATTTACAAGGCTTGTTACGAAATGAAGCCTTGAAAGGTAATATCTAACATAACACGACCAGTGATGGTTACGACCTAGCTGTCAATTGCTTAAGAGCAACTACGATAACAAGGAAAGAACTATTACTATCTTAGTCAAAAATTGCTGGATTTACCATCTGCTAATAATTCTACAGATTCTCTCCAAACTTTCAGACTAGAGCTAGAGTCTTTACTCAAGGCCTTAAGCCTTAAAGTCCAAATTCAGACTGCTGAATGGATGACAAAAGTAGTTGTAAGGCGCAAATTACAAGAGAGACTTTAGATAAATTGTGTACTATGTACAAAACCTCTCTGTCCATGAATGAAATTACAAAGGTTTACATACCCTAGTCGAAAGACAAAGAGCAAACCAAGATGGGAGAGTGTTTCAAACTTCTCTATAACTCTCATCATAAACCCCAACGTACTGCAACTACTGTAGTAAAACCAGATCTCAAAAATCATCTCCAAAATGGAAATCTGGAAATGAAATGTAGGTACATACACAGTGAACCCTATAAACCCCGTAGTGAGCACCACTCCTACGACTTCTCCTACAGTGAAGAAGTGTTTGTTCTGCAATAATGAACATCTTACTTATAAGTGTAGTACTTATCCAGACCATAACACCCGAATTCATCGTTTGCAAGAATTACACAGATGCACAAGGTGCACGGGTCCTCATGACCCCAATAGCTGTACTGTCTCCTTACGTATGTGCAACAAGTGCCACAAGGGTAGACACCATTATTCCTTGTGTGGTAGTGATCAATCAAGATCAACCAATCCTCATAAGAAGACTACAAATTCTACTTCTGTACAGTATTGCAAAGTGCATCAAGACATAAGTGTACTTGCAACAGAGTCGACTAACACAACTACGTTACCAACAGCTCAATTAAAATTAATTAATAAGGGATCTAGGATTTCCACTCGTGGTCTCTTTGACCAAGGTTCGCAGAAAACCTTTATTTCTCAACAGCTAGTTGATCAGTTGAAACTGAAGCCATTGCTCGAGTGAATTTGAATATCTCTGGATTCCTAACCAATAGTGGACCTCGTGACTACCAGGTTGTTAAAGTCTTGGTACGTTTAGGAGGCTGCACCAGCCCAATTCAAGCCATAGTCGTTGACAAGATCCCCTCAGATTTACATGTTACAGGTCTTGCTCAAACAGTCAAATTTCTTAAACGCAGCGGTATTAGGCTAGCAGATCATAAAATAAATACAGACTGTCTCAACGATGTAGGTATTCTTATTGGAGCTGACTTTTATTATAGATTTATTACTGGATGCACCAGGCAACGAGGTGTAAACTTGTTACTGTCAGCTGGGGGTAAACTACTCACAGGACCGGTGTTGATCCAACAACATTCTAAATCTACTAGTAATCAACCAACTAATTCAATAGTTGCGTGACTAGGCCTAGAGCAGTCACCACTACATGTCAGAGACGAAACCGAGGATGATGAGTCCAATCCCCCTGTTCATAAATTATGGGATTTGGACACCTTAGGCATAGTCCCTGATCAACCCAGTCCAGATGACACATGGACGTATCAACAATATCTTGATACTGTGATTTTCCAAGATAATCAATATTGGGTGAGACTCCCTTGGAAGCTGAACCACCCACAGCTTCCAGTAAATTATTTCATGGCCTCAACCCAATTAAATTCTCAATTAGCTAGGCTACGGAAGCAACCAGATAAATTGCAACTGTATCATGCTTTAATACAGCAACAACTTGCTAACAAATTTATAGAAGTTGTTGAAGAAGACAACCATAAAACAGGCCATTATTTGCCACATCATGCTGTCCTGAAAGAATCAGTTACAACACCAATCAGGATTGTATTTAATTGTAGTGCCAAATTAAAGGCAGACAGCGTGTCACTAAATGATTGTCTACAAACTGGACCTAGCCTAACCCAAAGACTACAAGATGTCTTATTACGATTTCGCTCTGGTGTTTTCGCCTATACGGCCGACATTAGTAAGGCCTTTTTAAGAGTAGGCTTACAAGAGACGGATCGTAATTTTACTAAATTTCTATGGGTGAAAGATCCACAGGATCCTAATAGTGAAATCATTACTTATAGATTTGCCTCAGTACTGTTCGGAGCGACATCTTCACCATTCTTACTCCAGGCTACTCTGGATACACATCTCAAGAAGTCTAATAGCCCCTACAAGACTGAGATTAGCAACAATTTATATGTTGACAATTTTCAAGGTACCACTAATGATGAGAATAAACTAGTGGAAATCTACCATGAGGCTAATCGTGAACTTTTGGGAGCTAACATGCCCCTACAGTCGTGGGCCTCCAATAATAAACAACTCAACCAAATAATCGAGGAAGAATTCCCAGATTATAAGGTACCTCATAAATTGAAAGTCTTAGGTATGGAGTGGAATACTTCCACAGACAAATTGAATATCAAGTCAGTGGAGATCAAACATTCACCTCTAACCATGAGAAAACTACTCTCCCATGTCAGCAAGCCATTTGACCCTTTAGGCCTACTCAGTCCTATACTAATTAAGGGTAAACTCCTTATGCAGGAGTGCTGGCAAAGGAATTTAAGGTGGGATGAAACGTTGCCGGAGGATCTCCAAGAAAAATGGCAGCAGTTGATTCCTGATTACAACAAACTTAGTATTCTACAGTTTCCTCGAAATACCTTAGAACTAAATTCACCCACAAATTTACATGTATTCTGCGATGCTTCAGGCAAAGCGTATGGCTCAGTAGCCTATCTAGTTAATACTCAACAATCATTTTTGCTTACATCTAAGGCAAGGGTAGCCCCGATTAAAAGGAGGTCACTACCCCAAATGGAATTAACTGCCTTATTAGTAGGTGTAAGACTGGCCCATTGCCTGATCAAAACCCTCAGTAATGTTCACCTTGGTGAAATAGTAGTGTGGTCGGACAATGAAGCAGTATTGCAGTGGGTAAAAAATGACAACAACAAAACTCCCTATGTCAGCAATCGAGTAAGGGAAATTCGAGAATTGTCTGCTGGTTATAAATTAAGACATGTCCCAACCAAGGACAATCCAGCTGACTATTTATCCAGAGGTTTGACTTTAACCCTCAAACCGCGCATATCATATATAAATGATATCAGTGACAAAACCGAAACCGCGCACATCATTTATAAATGATTTCGTGTCTAGCGGTATAGTTTAAGCGCCCCGCCTGGGATAGGGGCAGCTATAGTACAGCCACGACTGATAGTTGCCAGATGCCACCTAGAAAAAAAATCCAGCCCAACATTCTTGGGTGTGAGAGCGTCAGTATTCAGCCAGCCACCAAGGCTGGCGCACGCAGCACGAGCTCACAGCACAGCTGTTCAGCTTGTAACCACAGCATCGCCTACAAATGCCAAAATATAAGTGATACTGCTATTATTTAGCAGTGATAGTATTACTGAAGACCCCTGACTTTGATAAAACTGACCAGGATTCTGATAACAGCGTGATTGTGGTGATATTTATCGCTGTGCTCGATGGAGGGAGGAGTACGACTGTAGAGGGAGGGTTGTGGGCGTCGTCTTCTGACTGTGTGTGGCCACCATTTATTGACTGCACTCACCATACCAGCTTAGAGGTTCGCTATGGTGAACACAAATGTAGATACTTACATATAACGTGTGTATAGTGTGAGATAACAGCGAGAGTTGGTTGGGAGCCGTCATTTTGGTGAAGGAGGTGTCGGAAAATCCGACACCATTTAATATTACATACAATTGCAGATAATGTTGCTGCATTGTATAAACAAGTTACCCATAGAAATGTAGCTTGTAGTGGAGTTTCCGTCTATAGAAAACGGGATATCATAGCCACATACTATTATAATTCACCAGCTATTGTGTTGGAATTATTCTTAAATACATTAGTCTTTGGACTTTTACCATCATAAAACCATCTTATTTTAATTAACTTAATTATCAGAATCAAAATAGAGTAAATGTGACCCTTCTATCAAGTTACTGACATCTCTACAAAGTAGGGAGTAGGGTGTGGTCCATTGTTGTTGTCACCACCAAGCAGCCATGGTGTCACCTCCGAGACGCGTGGAGTAAACAGCTCCTATCATTTCTGGACAATGTCGGCCAGTAGCGTCAATAGTATGGAGTGTCAGCCATTATTTAAGACCACAGAGGCGCACGAGAGCAAATTCAGCTCCTATTATATCTCTTGGACGAAGTGTTATGGGAACCAAAGGTCTACCATCATCAACACGCAGTCAACAATAAACAAGCTAAGTGTTCTGCCGAAACCCATTTATCTATTCATTTTTGGCCATTAATGTCTGTGGATAGGGTGAGCCGGTTAGAATACGAAATCGCCTCAAACTAAAGGTAATTAAGCCTTGGTCTTTATATGGTTCAAGTACAGTGTTTTCTCTGATATAGCTGTCATATATTAGGATTCTGGCTTTATAGCAAGCGCCCTTTGACAGGTACAAGACGAGGAGGCATGCTTTATCTACCAGTTACCAGGGTGATGGAAGCTACCTCACACGAGGAAAATTTGGTGTCTACATCCTAGTTTTACCTGGAAAATAAGGCCGGCTGTACAAATAAGATAAGGAACCTATTCAATGTTTAACAATATATGTAGTTTAATACTGTAGTTTGGTTGGCTGCATATATATAAATTTAATAAACCCCCCTAATGTGTATGAATCGATTTGTGACATTATTGCAGAAATACAGTCCACTCAACATTATACAAATTGCTATCGAAGTATATAAATTAACATAAATATAAATTCATATAAATTAAATATATATAAATCTCACAGGTCGGTACCCACAGGAGGAGCGTTGTCTGCACGACTTGGCACGTTGTTTACTGATGGCTACTATGCTCTTTGGGCACCATACCAGCTTATTTGTACAAGTATGGTGAATAAATCAGGTAGATACTTGTATATAATGTGTGTATATAGCGTAATAAATACACCACAACCAATATTGTTGGAGGAGAAATATTAGTGCGTGTGGCCTTGAGGGCGGCCGCCGATCAGCTGACTGTGTGAGTAGCTACGTCTTTGTGGCTTTACTCACCATACAAGCTTAGATGTACAGTTATGGTGAACAAAACATGTAAATGCGTATATATAACGTCTGTGTATAGTGAATAAATGCAAAAACAGTATTGTGGTAGGTAAATGAGGGTGAGTGAGGTGGTGTTGAGGGAGGGCGTGGCAGTGAGTGGCGCGCTGGTGTTTGGCGGCCACTCCTCGTTGCTTTTTGACTCACAAGACCAACTTAGTAGTTCGTTATGGTGAACAAAACATGCAGATACTTATATATAACCTGTGTATATAGTGTAACAACAGCAAAACTATTTGTTTATTGTTTTATGAACATAATAATAGAATCACTTATATGCACACCATAATTTTGAGTACAGCGATGGTTCACACATTTTATAATATAAATATACCACAATTCACTGTATGGAATAATATTACTGCAAAAAAACTAAGAAAAAATCAATCAGAGACATTGAAATAATTAGGTAATAATATATTTGTGGCAACTGCCGTCTGACAGCTCGGGCAGAGCAGACCTCGTCTGGCGAAGGCTCTGCCAATGCCCCTTTTTTGCCACACTTCCTTACCCTATTGCGGCTAAAATATGCCACCTACGATTTTTTTGTTATTTTTTCCGTGATCAGGGAACAAAAATAAACACTTCTATAAGACGAAAGAATTTTTTGGATTTTTTTTTTTTGTTGCGCCTGTGGGTGTGAATTCCATTTGGGCCCCTAGCGGTTTGAGGGTTAAAGCAATTAGTTAAAACCGAGATGTGGTTTAATGGACCCCAATGGCTAGTTAGTGGTCAGTGGCCCCAACAGAAGCCACAAGTCATTGTGACCAATATCACTACCCCTGTTGTGGATCCAGAACCCCCTAGAATTTTAGCTATCAATCCTCATCGCTATTCTAATTTAAGTAAATTATTAAGAGTTACAGAAATGGTATTTGATTTCATCAACAAGATGGGGATCAAGTATCGATTTCCTAGTTCCATCAAATATTGGGTCAAACAAGCTCAACAAGAGACTTATGGGAAGGAATATGAACATCTCCCAGAAAGGTTGAGTAAGTCTCTGGGCATTTGGCTTGACTCAGACAATTATAACATTTTGAGATGCGGCGGACGTCTGCTTCATGCAGAAATAAATTTAGATACGAAGAATCCTATACTTCTTCCACGTCACCACATCATTACTAAACTCGTAGTTTTACATTACCATGAGCATAATACATTGCATGGTGGAGTATTAGATACTCTTACTGAAATCAGACAACGTTTTTGGCTTCCCCAAGGTCGCCAAACTGTTAAATCTTTAATCAAGTCTTGTATAATCTGCAAGAGATATGATGCTCGAGTGTGTCCTTATCCAGGTCCACCGCCCCTACCTAAGGAGCGAGTCGTTCACCTTCGTCCCTTTGAAACCACAGGTGTCGACTATACAGGAGCACTAATTTTAACAGGCACACCGGACAAGATTCCAGTGAAAGCCTACATTTGCCTTTTCACGTGTGCTACCACACGCGGAGTACATTTAGAAGTCACTTCTGACATGAGTGCAGAAGCCTTTCTGCAAGCCTTTCGCAGATTTGCTGCACGAAGATCTTGCCCAAAATTAATGATCTCGGATAATGGCTCTAACTTCGTGGCAGGAGAAGCTTGCTTACAAGAAATATGGAACCATCCAGAAGTACACTCTGTGCTCAAACAGAGACAATGCTATTGGAAATTTATTCCTCCAAGAGCACCATGGCATGGCGGTTTTTACGAAAGAATGGTGGGAACTGTTAAGAAATGCCTAAGAAAAACCTTACACAGGCAGAAAATTAATCTCACCGAGTTACAGACCCTTGTTGTGGAAATTGAAGCACGAGTCAACAACAGACCTCTAACTTACTTAACAGAAGATTTCTCTCAAAGAGAACCCCTAAGCCCCTCTCATTTGATTCATGGTGGTCTTCTGAGCCCTCTAATATCTCTAGGAGACGAGGATCCAGCTGACCCTTCGTGTGTCAAAGCAAGTGACTTGGTGGAGAGTTATAGACACCTTTCAAGAGTAATAGAGAAGTGGAATGAGGTCTGGACACATGAATATTTAACTGCTTTAAGAGAATATCATTATGGAGCTGCAAGCCCATACAATAAAGTTCAACTTAAACCAGGTGATCTTGTCCTAGTAGACAGTGATGGACCCAGGTCAGATTGGCCTATAGGTAAAATTGTTGATATCCATCCTGACCGCCATGGTGTATTACGAATTGTTAAAGTTCAGTGTCGAGGCACTACTACCTTGAAAACACTAGAAAATTAGTACCTTTAGAGTTAGCAGAACACGAGTGTTCTACAGATATACCTGTAACCCAAGTTTCAGAGAACAATGATTCTACTCAACCGAGCACAAGACCATCAAGAGTCGCTGCTCAGAACTGCAAACAAACTTAAACAATATTTTGATTCAATTCAAGAGTAGATAACTTATCATTTAAACTTGAGGTGATCATACTGATGCAGTGATGAGTTGATGTCCAGTAATTAGTTACGAGTCATAGTGACCTTGGACAGTAGCCTCACTGTATTGATGAGGTCTCCTTAATCTTAAATGAATCAATTATTCATGATTTAATTTGTTAATATCCTTCTGTATCTTACAAAGGAATTATTCAATAATTTTCAATGTTTATTTACGTTCCCATGTTGACTTAGTCATCTACCACAGATTCGGGACATTCGTTAGGTACGTACTAACCTACTAACCCATGAATATAACTTCAGGATAGAGAAACAGGTGTACGTTAGTACTAATACCTGAACTACGACCCGAGTTTTCTCTCCCCGGAGTTATGTTGGAAATAACCAACAGTTTTATACATCATTGTATTTATACAACCTTTGAATTAACCAAAGTAGTTACTAAAATTACTAACTTATAGATTTAATCATTATCATGATTTATTCATTGCCAAATTCTTCCTAGTACGTGAGGAACAACAGGCAGCAACATGAATTTTCTCCACATTTAGTTGGATTTATAACAAGAATCCACTTTATCCTTCATTTACTAAAAATAGTTAACTTTGATTCGTAGTATATTATTACTTACTGAAGCTCCCTTATTTAGCTAACATTCAAACATTCTAGAGGAAATTACTTTGATGCAAATGATTTACTTTAATTTCCTCGATTGGCTGCACAACTTTTAGTAAGCCAATTTATGTTACTAGAACTTCTATTTTATCACAGAAGAATTTAATGTGATATTAATACTTGCTATTACCTCTTCCTTCCTTAGTCAATTGCGATAAATACATATTCATTTAAGCTCGAAAGCCGCGCATGCGCAATAAGGAGCAGGAGGAAGACGGGAAGCGTCACTTGACTCAGCACGAGAGCACGGACGCCATTAACAACGTGTAGCAGAACTGTGCTTGACCTATTTATTTCGCTCCCACGATCAGTTGAGCGGTGCCGCGTTATCTGGCACAACATAGCCGTGTCATAGACTATTATACGAGCATCTCCAGAGTCAACGTCTTTCAAGCAGCAGCTGGAGGACGAAGAGTTGCTCAAGTCTTCACATCAACGACACGAAGCTCGGCCGCTAAGTTTACCCTTTTTGTTATTATGTGGCCACTATTAACATTTAGGCTAGCAGTCGTTAGGCCGAATGCAAACCAACAAAAGCTAGTACGTGTCTTAATTAAATTTACCATCTAATTAGATGATTATCAGTTTATTTCTATGATACAAATTGTTCAGACATTAGCTGATAATTTACTACCGTCATCCTCATGATTTAGGATGTAAATGTAATTACCTATTGTGTAGAAGATATCTACAATGTAATTGCCTTTCAGTACCAAGGCGACTTCAACCGAGGTGCTAGGCTTCCCCACCGTTCTGTGCAACAATTTACCCTATGCAACACGTCGTCGGTGGAGTGTAGCAACCGACTACTCCTTAGTTTCACAGCTAAGCTGTCCATTTTTCCATCAGTAGCAATAACTTTATAGTTACAGTAGTGATCTCCTAAAGAGATCAATTATACTAACCCTTTGATTTACTGATGCTGTTCAACATTTCAGTAGTATATTGAGGTGCATTTACCTCCATCAATATTATATATTCTACATTTATTGATTTCCACATTTGATTTACTCTGGTGAAGAACCAGCACCAGAATAATGCTAGGGATGTATTAATCTTTTAGCATGTAACCCCCCAATTTTGTGTAGTTAATTTGACTACATTCATATAAGCATTACAGTTTTACCAAGATCCATAGGACACTAGTTCCTAGGATCAGTTTTTTCCATTGTCTCTTCGTTTTCCACTTTTTCTCAAAAAGTGGTGGTCCTTCATAGCTATCGAAGTATATATATATATATATTTATTTAATTATTAATTACTGGGTCTCAGAGCCCAAAACAAGTTATTAGTTATTGGAGTCAGGTTTTCCCCACAGCCCCCTCTCACTCTGGGGGTTCTGAACACTGTCCCCGCCATGGCCGCACTCGCACGATCCCTTCCCATACTAATACTTACAATGCCTTGTTTGGTCCTGCTACATGGGCTAAATACTTTGATCTCCACCATCTGGATTCTACTCCTATTGACGATTTCTCCCTCCATAAACACCTTGTTGATTCAGTAGATGCCTCTGTTACTTTTAACTCCACCAGTTATGGTGCGCATGTCGTCGCTGCTCCTTCTCAGGATGCAGCTACTCGCTTAGCCGCTTTGTCCTGCATTGGGGAGACCCCTGTTCGGGTTTCCAAAAACACTCCATTAAATGACAGTGTTGGCACTGTTCTCCTCCCACACTATGTTGCAACTGGTGTTAGGGACCTCAAAGACTGTCATGAGGATATTAAACATATCCTCGAAGCCCAAGGCAATTCTGTCCTCCAGGTGGACACATTTATTCGACCCCCTCATGGTCGTCGTCGTCCACCCCTTCAAGTTGTAAAAATCACCTTTGGTAGTAGGGCCCTTCCGCCCTCTATAATTCTTGCAGGTGCCAGATGCTTCGTTCAGGAGTACATTCCCTCTCCTAGACTTTGCAATATGTGTTGGAAGTTTGGGCACGGTATCAAGTGCACAAGTACTGTGTATCTATGCCCCATGTGTGGGGACAATGATCATTCTAAGTCCGAGTGCACGTGTCCCCAGGCTCGCTGCCTCAATTGCGGTGAGGCTCTCCCTACCTTCTCACGCTCGTGTATACACTACAAACTCGAGGAAGCCGTCCTCAACTTGAAGCACCGTGATCGTCTGTCTTTTCCTGAAGCGAGACGCCAAGTTTGTCGTCTCACCCCATTCGCGGGTGTCTCCTACGCTCGCGTGTTGCGTTCTACCTCTCCTCGACGGGTGGAGCATGCCATCTTTACTAGGGTGGGGGTGGAGCATGCCACCTTTACTAGTGTGCGGGTGGAGCATGCTGTCCCCCACACTTGTGCAGCACCAGCATGTGGAGGCCCAGATATTCACCTAGTTGTGCTTGCGGGGGTTGAGTTCTGGCTCTTTGGTCCCGCCTCTCAACTGTCAATCAACTGGTGTACAGGTTCCTGAGCCTACTGGGCTCTATCATATCTACATTATAAACTGTGTATGGAGTCAGCCTCCACCACATCACGGCCTAATGCATTCCACCTGTTAACTACTCGACACTAAACAAGTTTTTCTAATGTCTCTGTGGCTCATTTGGAAACTCAGTATTCATCTGTGTCCCTTTGTATGTGTGCACTCCGTGTTAAATAAACTATTTTTATCTACCCCCCTATCAATTTCTTTGAAAATCTTGTATGTGGTGATCATGTCTCCCCTAACTTTCATCTTCCAGCGACGTGAGGTTTATTTTCCGTAATCTCTACCTGCTTGATACCTGCTTGATGGGGTTTTGGGAGTTCTTCTACTCCCCAAGCCCGGCCCGAGGCCAGGCTCAACTTGTGAGAGTTTGGTCCACCAGGCTGTTGCTTGGAGCAGCCCGCAGGCCCACATACCCACCACAGCCCAGCTGATCTGGGACTTCTCTTAGAAAACAGCCCAGTTTTCTCTTGAAGACATCCACAGTTGTTCCGGCAATATTTCTTATAGTCGCTGGGAGGACGTTGAACAACCGCGGACCTCTGATGTTTATACAGTGTTCTCTGATTGTGCCTATGGCACCTCTGCTCTTCACTGGTTCAATCCTGCATTTTCTTCCATATCGTTCAGTCCAGTACGTTGTTATTTTACTGTATAGATTTGGGACCTGGCCTTCCAGTATTTTCCATGTGTATATTATTTGGTATCTCTCTCGTCTTCTTTCTAGAGAGTACATTTGGAGAGCTTTGAGAC
>WNGS01004470.1:14839-32535 GCA_020271785.1 Procambarus virginalis
TGAAGAGGCCCTTCTGAGAGTGTGTGACTCCTGTCTATCTGCCCAGTTGAGGAGCCTGGAGAAGTGACGAGAAGAGTGTGCTGACAGTCTCCAGAGTTATTATTATTTCATTTTCTTTATCACTTGTAATCCTATGTGTGATCATGTAGTTGTGTAAGTAAATTCACACATTTTATATTGTGTTTAAGTGTGCCTCCATTATATTATTATATATTTCTATATGAGCATACACGAAGGTTATCACGGTACCACCTAGGGAACACCATGTTCCTATGGAAATTCTTATTGCCTGAAGTTGGTAACAGCACAGACTGATGTAAAAGTGTATCCTTAGCCATCCGATCAGTATTAGTGCCTGAAAGGTGGCACTAATAACGTGGTGGCTAGAGAGAGGTAAAGACACGGACCTTAAGGGAGTGTACCTGGGCCGACAGTCCAATAGTAGATCTTGGGAGTAGCACACTCTGGCAACAAACAAATATATACACCCACTGAACTGCATCGCTGGGGTGCAGATATAATAACCCAGCTGGCGACCTTGTTGAGGAAAAGATAGAGAAGACAGGCGGGAAAGGAGTTCCTGCAACCTCTTGTCCGGCAGGCAAGACTCAGGGAGGTCATTGTTATAAGGTAAGCCCGAGTCTTCCTTCACTCCTCCACGGGTCTAGGCCGGAATTGCTGATAGCAGTTTCCCCGTGGTTGACTGAAGGGCTTCCAGGGTGAGTCAGTGGCACCCCTTCAGTGGTGGAAGCAAAGACCTGCGGAGGTGGGCATTGCTGGTCCTCTCCTGTGGGACCAAGGAGACTCCGGTGAATCCCGGGAGTCGGAGGGGCTGAGTATTCGGCCTTTCGAGCCCCTAGCAGCCGAGTGTAGCAGAGCCCCGGCCCACCCCCCGTGACAGAGAACTGGCGACCTTGCCAGGATTCGAACCACAGTAGCCAAGAACTGGAGACTTCGCCAGGAAGGTGGATCAAGCTACAGTGTTGCCAAAGGTGTGTTGATCAAGCTACAGTGGCCCAAGATTTCGAGACAGTGTTGCCAGGGTACAATACAGTGTGGCCAGTGAATTCAGGGGTACTGTTACCCAACCAGCTAAGGGACTGAAACGGTGAAATTAGTACCTACTAACTTGTCTGTGCTGTCGTGTATGCTCGACGATATAGAGATGGAGGAGGATAAAGTAAAGAAATTTGTTGACACAAGGGACGAAAGAATTTTGGAAGAGTGTACCAAGGCCCAACTCCAACAAGTGGCAAACCACTTTGGGATCAGGTTGAGGACGACTAAGGTCGCGGAGCGAAGGATAGAGATCATGGCACAGCTCACAGCTCGAGAGGAGGCGACGGGAGAGGAGCCATCTCAAGGAGAGCCGTCCCGAGAAGAGCCGTCGCAAGGTGAACCGTCCCGACTGGAGCCACCCCAAGCGCCTACCAGTGTGGAGGAATTCACAGTGAACATGGGAGCAGTGGAAGGTCCAGCTGTAGTAAGAGGAGCCTGCAACTGGAAATAATGAAGATGCAACTGGAAGCCCAGCTGAGGCGAGAGGAAAGAGAAGCGCAAATGCAGCGAGAGGAAAGAGAAGCGCAAATGCAGCGAGAGGAAAGGGAAGCGCAAATGCAGCGAGAGGAGCGAGAAGCACGGCTGCAGCGAGAAGGAGAGAGACAACTGCGACTGGAGGAGATAAAGGCAAAGAAAGAAGTCGAGTTGCGTCGCGTTGAGCGTGGTCTGCCCGCACTACCTGCACGGCGGGATGACTTCAAGGTAAGGGAGCGTGACTTACCTACGTTCGAACCACAAGAAGCGAGGCGTTCTTCGAACACTTTGAACGGATAGCAACTCTGAAGGAGTGGCCAGAAGATGATTGGGCTGCTCTGGTCCAGGGCAGGTTGACTGGTGAGGCCCGGGAAGCCTACAACATGCTGGACCTAGAAGAGTGTGCTAATTACGACGCAATTAAGAATGCGGTGCTCCACTCATTCCGGCTGACTCCGGAGATGTACCGGAACGGTTCAGAGAGTGTACAAGAGCGTCGGGAAAGTCTTACGCCGAGACCGCCAGGGATATGGAACGGAAGTTCCTACGGTGGTTGAAGGCGGAGGAAGCGGAGTCGGCGGATGATATCAAACGACTGATAGTGATGGAGAAGTTTATGTCAGTGCTCCATCCAGAGTTGCGAGTAAGGGTGAGAGAAGCAGGTATTAAGGACCTAAAGGCTGCAGCGGACCGAGCCGACATGCTGGAGGAGGCACTGCATCTCAGGAGGGAGGGCCGCCCAGACACTCGCCTTACCCCAGGTCGGGAGGGAACTTTAGGAGTTCAGGAGGAGCGAGGACGGGTGGGGCTCTCCCAAGAGTAGTGTGCCCGATGAGGTAACCCGGTTCAAGAGCTCAAGGGACGCGGGAAGGAAGCCCAAAGCTGTGAGCAGTGGACCTAGCTCGGGAGCGAGTGCCGCTGCCCGGGAACCGACGACGGGGAGTCCTAGGAGGACCCAGGGAACCTCTACCGTTGGTGCTACCAGGGTGACTAGTAGAGGGTCGCCCGGGAGAGGTGGTCGGTGTTACAACTGTGGGGACGAGGACACTTCGCAAGGGAGTGCAGCCGCCCAAGGCACAGTGGGAATGTGGCTTTCGCGAGAATAGGAAGCGAAGAAGCCAACGATAATGAAGGTGATGTGCCAGTGATACGGGAGAAGAGGATTCACCCCTTTGTGTGTGAGGGGACGGTGAAGATAAGAGGAGCTGATCCTGTGCCAGCAAGGATGCTGAGGGACACTGGATCCGACTTCACCCTTGTTAGTGAATCCCTCTTCCCCAAGGACTACAGAAGTTCCAGTACAGGGGAAGCCCTGATAAGGACGTTGGGGGGACAAGTGAGGATGCCCCTCCATAAGGTGACTCTTAATTCAGACTATGGTTGTCAGACTCTCGTAGTAGGGGTCTGTGCTCTACTGCCCAGGATGGAAGCTCAGGTGATCCTAGGGAATGACTCCTGTGGGGGATGTGTTCTCCCGAATTTGCTTAAAAGTGAGGAGTGTATAGAACCCTATCGACAGAGCAGCAGGACGGGCGCCAGCAGTGGCGAAACGGAAATTGCGAGAGTGGCATTTCCGGTATGCGCGGTGACGTCGGGACGAGACGTGAGGGAAGATGATGTGAGCGGATCCAGTCACGCCGAAGAGAACATGCCGGGTGACCTGGGGCTCGATCATTTGTTCCGAGATGAGGCCAGAGGACAAGCGACAGGTGAGGAAGGGTCAGATAGGAGTGTCCAAGTTACTCTCACCAGTCCTCTAGGTATTGACCGCACCCGTCTAGGTGAGCTGCAAAGGGAAGAGTTTCCTGAGTTGGTACGGGAGGCTGAAGGAGGTCTCGCCGGACCCGAGTCACCAACTCACTTCCTCGTGGAGAAGGGAGTGCTAATGAGGCAGTGGAGACCGGTTGGGGAAATGAAGTTGGGTGAACATCCCTTCGTTTTCCGGGCCAACGTGAAGTTTGGAAAGTCAGACCCGGTGGAGGTTGCCGTTCTTCGAGATACGGGTGCTGACATAAGTATGGTGACCAGGAGTATTATCCCCAAGAAATTTAATGATTCACCCGTGGGAGTGGTGAGGATACGCAGTGTGGGGAAGGAATACAGGTTGCCACTTCACGAAGTACAGCTGATTGCCGACGGCGGAGTCGAGAAGGCTAGTGTAGCTGTAGCCCCTAAATTACCCCTAGAACATGTACAGATGGTGCTGGGTAATGACATCGGAGGAGGCAGGATACAACCTGATTGGGCCAGGAGTGCCTATGTTTCAAGCAGCGGTACAACCCTGCCAGGTGAGGTGTCGGTCGCTCCAGCTGGTAGTGAGGAAGCCGACTTCGCCAGGGGAAACGTCGCCAGAGACGACGACAACAAAAGCGAGAATGCAGAGAGGTCATCGGAGGTCGTGGGAAACCCGACGAGGACCTCCGACTAAGACTGACGATGCGTGTGGAGGAGTGGCGAGGGGCAGCTGTACAAACGCCTGGGGCGGTGAAGAGGCTGCAGACCGCACTCCTTCCACACAGAAACGTGAATAAAGTAAGCTCAGTGGATGAGCGAACGGCAGTGAGGGGCCGAGTGGAGAAGCCACGACGCAGTGCACCCTATGCCAGACAGATAAATAGTGGTAGGTGCAAGATGAACCACCGTGGCGAGGTGAGCCACAGGGAGGTGGATGAGTCCAACCACGAACCGAAGAAGACGTCTGCAGGGAAGAGAATCTCATGGAGGAGTGAAAATGTTCGTCGGGAACGAAGGAGCGAATGGCATAGGAAGAGTAATACGCAGAAAGCAGGGGATAGGTACACCCAGGATAGGCGCCAGCCTAACCAGAGGGGCGTTGGGCCATCGCAAAAGCCTAGTGTGGAAGAGAGGAGGCTGCTGGATGGAGTACAGGTGACAAGTGCCACTGTGAGGAGACAACGCACCTATGGGAGAAGAGGAACCGAGAAGAGAGAAGATTGGCGAAGAGGGGATCATGGAAGGAAACATGGAGTACCTGTAGGACGCAGTGGAAGTGCAAGGCTATCTCAGAGTGCACGACGCGGCGGAGGCGTCGCATGCACTGAATCTTATAGTGGTAACGAGCCGTTGGAGTACACTCGTAGCCACAGAGAGAGGATTTCTTGTAGGTGTTCAGGGAACACCCATCACACCCGGTCCTATGCGAGATGGAGATATAATGAGGCAAGTGACTGGCAAGGTGGTACGAGCCACGTCACCAACTGGAGGAGTGACACTTCAGGAAAGGAGGGGAGAAGGTGGTAGCAGATGCCCTCTCCCGGATACACTAACCGATATGACTCTTATTTTAAGGGGAGGGGTATGTTACGGTGCCCTCTCCTAATCTCTTCCCTTTGCCTGCTGTAAGAGTCATATCGACTCTCCCTACTGTTTCTCCGACGTACGGGGAAGTCTATTGGTATGTGTGGCGACCAGATAGGCCACCAGTTAAGGGGAGAAACTTACATTATATGTTGTAAGGGAAATTGGTGCCCAGAATATAAATGAAAGAGTATCCCCTACTGCAGATATGACGTTTTGGAATGGACGCTAGCCGTGTGCGGATTGGGTGACTCGGGTCACAGGCGACCAATCAGAGCCCGCCGTGACGTCACCGAGTACCCGGGCGGCGCCAATGTCAGAGTTGACCTGACAGCGAAGGGGAGAGGACGCTCCTCTGTGTGCTCTCAAAGACTGGAGGCTAAACAGGCCTTTCTCAGTGGATTAGAGCTAGCCATCGCAGCCCACCTGATACATAGGAGGCCCCGCGCTTCTGGGAAGCAAAAAGGAACCAAGTTGAGTGGGCAGAGAAGTGCCAAACTTGGAGAATTGTCGGTGACGACGCTGGGCGTCGACGCGTGATGTTGAGGGCCTGAAAGGTGTGGCGGGCAGGCATAGCTGTGACCGGGTCACATCCACTGAGATTGTTAGAGGGACGACATCGTTCCTAGGGCGAGGAGCAATGCCTCGTGGAAGGAACGTGTGGGTGAATATAGCGATCAGCTCAGCGCCCATTGATGGACCAGGATTGGGATAGCTGAACCCCAGGGATTGGAACGGCGAAGACGCGAAGGCTTCACGACATCTGAGGACCTGTGGGAACGTTCCTGGATCGCCGAGGATCGACTCAGGAAGCATAGGACCCTCTCACCATCGAGGGACAGGCGTCGTGAGCCAGGGATGTTAAGGTAGATCATTTTCCCTCCCATTACCCCTTTGTGAGAGTAGGCTAGATAGGCCACAATATTCACTTATGTATGTGGCAATAGGATGTTAATACTTTAGTAGCAGAATAGGCTGCAGGGCAGCTTATGCCCAGGACTGTCAGAGAGGACAGTGTGTGTGGACGGCAGGACAGTGAAGAAGAGGTGCCGACGTGGTGAAGAGGCCCTTCTGAGAGTGTGTGACTCCTGTCTATCTGCCCAGTTGAAGGAGCCTGGAGAACGTGAGAGAAGAGTTGCTGACAGTCTCCAGAGTTATTATTATTTTCATTTTCTTGTATCACTTGTAATCATATGTGTGATCATGTAGTTTGTGTAAGTAAATTCACACATTTTATTATTGTGTTTAAGTGTGCCTCCATTATTATTATTATTATATTTCTATATGAGCATACACGAAGGTTATCACGGTACCACCTAGGGAACACCATGTTCCCTATGGAAATTCTTATTGCCTGAAGATTGGTAACAGCACAGACTGATGTAAAAGAGTATCCTTAGCCATCCGATCAGTATTAGTGCCTGAAAGGTGGCAACTAATAACGTGGTGGCTAGAGAGAGGTAAAGCCACACGGACCTTCAAGGGAGTGTACCCTGGGCCGACAGTCCAATAGTAGATCTTGGGAGTAGCAATACTCTGGCAACAGACAACATATACACACCCACTGAACTGCATCGCTGGGGTGCAGATGCAGTAACCCAGCTGGCGACCTTGTTGAGGAAAAGATAGAGAAGACAGGCGGGAAAGGAGTTCCTGCAACCTCTTTGTCCGGCAGGCAAGACTCAGGGAGGTATTTGTTATAAGGTAAGCCCGAGTCTTCCTTCACTCCTCCACGGGTCTAGGCCGGAATTGCTGATAGCAGTTTCCCCGTGGTTGACTGAAGGGCTTCCAGGGTGAGTCAGTGGCACCCCTTCAGTGGTGGAAGCAAAGACCTGCGGAGGTGGGCATTGCTGGTCCTCTCCTGTGGGACCAAGGAGACTCCGGTGAATCCCGGGAGTCGGAGGGGCTGAGTATTCCCAGCGGTTTGTGTTTCCAGGGTTCGGCCTTTCGAGCCCCTAGCAGCCGAGTGTTAGCAGAGCCCCGGCCCACCCACCCCCCGTGACACTACTTAGTACAGGTAAATGTACCAAAAGCTCTGATTTTTTCCACACCGAACTTTGTAAGAACTCTTTAAATAAGAAAAAATGTTTTAACACAGAATGTTCAGCTTTTTATATAAGAGATACCAGGCAAATAAAACCGACATACCGCCACTATGAAAATAGCCACAACTCTATATACCAGGATGATATTTTAGCAAGAGGAAGAAGAGAGGAATGGCTAAAAATGTCCAGACTCTACCACCAACTCGGTCAAAATGCTAGAGAGGACACAAACATAGTGGCCTCCCTACCAGAGCCTCAGATATTAACACCAAGTAAAGCATCCAGCACTTCCACAAACACGATAACATCATTTTTATTTGCCAACATCCAGGGTATAAAAACACGCAAATCTAACAAAGTTCATTTCATAGCTGGCCTTTTTCATGAGGCAAATGCAGTGTTTGCATCCCTAACAGAAACCCACACGAAGGACTAATATGATGGTGAAATATGCATTTCGGAGTACAATATTTTCAGATGTGACAGGAAACACAGACCACAGGGTAGGGTCAGCCTGTACATCAAAGACACACTCATGTGTACTGAGCTGCTAAACACCACAAACGATATGGTGGAAGTGCTGATAATCAAAATAGAGATCCTAAATGTAGTTATTGTCCTTGTATATAAGTCACTGGAGGCAAATCTTCACCAGATTAAAGAACAAATAATGAAAATAGAAAACTGCACAGAAAAACTCACAAATCCAGACAAATTCATCCTGCTTGGGGACTTCAGCCTACAGCACCTAAAATGGAAGAACCTAACTAATACGGTTATATCCGAGAGAATACCTGGAAGTAGTCTAAATGAGCAGTCACATGCAAATGACCTGCTTCGGATGTGAGATAGTTTTGCCCTAAATCGGCAAATAGTAGAACCAACTAGGAAAGAGAGCACGCTGCACGTCATTTTCACTAGTAATGATGCATTAATCAGGAACATAATGATTACAAATGCCTGTTACTCAGGTCACAACTAGATTGAAGTTCTCACAAGTATGGGAGTAGATCTGCACAACCAAACCCGAATCACAAAGGAGGAGTACTCAGCAAATTCAATTTTAATAATAAACAGATTAATTGGGAGCAAATAAACCTAGACCTTACATAAATAAGCTGGAAAGGACAACTAGAAAAGGCAAACTTGTACTAATGCCTGGAAAAAATAAGCTCAGTAGTACTAAAAATATGCTCTAACCACATACCCCTAAGAAAAGAGAGGAAGAGATGCATATTGGAACGGGAACGGCGTTCCCTCTATTGGCGAAGAAAACGAAGCAAGGAACAACTTGAGAGTCACACCCTATCTCACCGATGGGGGCTAGGTAGAGAAACAGAAACGATTGAACTAATGCTATAAGAATCATACAAAATCCACGAGACAAAGAGAGCAAAAGGTCACCATTGAAAGAGAGAAATCCGAAAGATTTGTTGTCCTATGCAAAATCAAGAAAAAAACTACATCTAGTATCGGGCCCCTGCGAAAGGGAGATGGAACTTTCACAGATGACCACAAAGAAATAAGTGAAATACTGAGGAATCAGTACGACTCTGTTTTCAGTGAGCCACTAAACACACTGAAGATTGATAACCCAAATTAATTTTTCATGGATGTGATATCAACATCAAATCATATATCAGATGTCACCCTATCCCCACTTGATTTTGAAGAAGCCATAGACAGTATGCCTATGCATTCTACACTAGGCCCCGATTCATCGAGCACTATATTCATCAAGAACTGTAAAAAAAACACTATCGCCGGCCCTTCACATTCTTTGGAGACAAAGCCTAGATGCTGGCGTTATCCCGCTGCAACCCATCCTCCGAATTGACAGTACGATTTAATACTATGTGTAATAAGTACACTTTCTTAGTCATAAACAGTGCATAATTGCACTTATGGGGCTGTTACATTTACCCAACTCCCTCCCCCGATTTAATTCTCCTCGTTTTCTGTCGAGACACTCAGAATTTCAAGATTAAGCTTTCAATTTGCAATACACAAGTTTTAAATATCAGGAATTTCTTTTTCAGGTTTATTAAACAACATAGATTTTATACAAAATTTTAAAATATCCTGAGTTACTTAACAATTTATTGATATATTTTAGTTTTTTTTTATTAGTTTTATAAAACTGTAATATCAGTATAGCTATAGGTTAAGTACTAATTGTAATTAAGAAGCAATAAAATTATTATCTTCAAAAACTAAGACGGTTAGGTGAGGTTGTGGTTTTCTATTCAGTTTTTCAGGTAAACTCAAATATTCACAATATAATTGACAGTACGATTTAATACTAAGTGAAAATAAGTACAATTCCTAACTGCTATTAATAGTACATAATTGCACTTATTTGTCTTCTTACATTTACCACCCCATTTTTGGAGGACGGGCTACCCTGACATACTAAAAGCAGCAGAGAAGGCACCACTCCATAAAGTAGGAAATAAGGCAGAGGCAAAAAATTAAAGACCGATAGCACTAACATCACACATCATAAAAAATCTTTGAAAGAGTGCTAAGAAGTAAGAGCACAAAATACATGATATCACAGCTTCTCCTTAACCCCGGACAACATGGTTTCAGAACAGGGCGCTCTTGCTTATCACAGTTGCTGGAACACTATGACATGGCATTTGATGCCATGGAAGACAAACAAAACGCTGATGTAATTTACACAGATTTCGCAAAAACCCTTAGACAAATGTGACCATGGTGTTATTGCACATAAAAAGCGTTCAAAAGGAATTACCGGAAAAATTGGCAGATGTATCTACAATTTCCTGCCTAACAGAAACCAATGTGTAATAGTCAACAAAATACCCGTGAAGAGCTCAATCCCCCTAGGGTACTGCGCTTGCTCCAGAATGTTTTCTCATCCTCATATCGGACATAGACAAGGACAAAACTGTAGTACTGAATCATCCTTTGCAGATGACACTAGGATCTTTTTGAGAGTAGACAATATTAAGGACACAGCAAACCTCCAAATCAGATGTAAAACAAGTCTTTCAATGGGATACAGAGAAGAATGGTATTTAATGAAGATACGTTCCAGTTCCTGCGCTATGGACAAAGTGAAAATATAAAAAAAGGAAACCACGTACAAAACACAGTCAAATCATACCTGAGAAAGAAAAACACAGTAAAGAATTTGGGTGCACTCATGTCGGAAGACCTTATCTTTAGAGAACGCCATTAAGTAACCGTCACTACTGCAAGAAAATTGACAGGTTGGATAACAAGAACTTTTCAAACTCGAGATGCTATACCGATGATGGTACTCTTCAAGACGCTAGTGCTCTCCAGAGTGGAAAACTGTTGCACAATGACAGCCCCTTACAAAGCTGGAGAAATTTCTGACCTGGAGAGCATGCGGAGATCCTTTACTGCTAGAATGCACTCAGTAAAAATCTAAACTATTGGGACTGACTAATATGCTGAAATCTGTATTCTCTTGAGCGCAAGCGGGAGAGATACATAACAATTTGCACGTGGAAAATATTAGAGGGGCTGGTCCCAAACCTGCACACAGAAATAACACCACATGAGACCAGAAGACATGGCAGGATGTGCAGGATACCCCCGTTGAAAAGAAGAAGTGCAATAGGTACTCTGAGAGAGAACTCTATCAACATCAGAGGACCGAGACTGTTCAACACGATTCCACTAAACATAAGGGGCAGAATTGGCCGACCACTCACAGTATTCAAGAGAGAACTTGATAAACACCTCCAAAAGATACCTGATCAACCAGGCTGTGATTCATACATCAGGCTGCGAGCAGCCGCGTCCAACAGCCAGGTTGACCATTCCAGCAACCAAATGGCCTGGTTGAGGACGGGCCACAGGGACGTTGAGCCCCGAAATCATGGCAAGGTTACTGCATGGTAGGGGTACTGTGTCAAAGGCTTTACAGCAGTCAAAGAAAATGCAATCTGCTCACCCGTCTCTTTCTTGCCTAATCGTTGTCACCTGGTCGTAGAATTCTATTAAATGTGTGAGGGAAGAATTGCCAACCCTGAACCTATATGTTTGTGGTGTGCTACAAAGTCCCTTCTCTCCAGATGTGCCAGTAGATTTTTCCTCACGATCTTCTCCATCACTTTGCATGGTATAAAAGTTAGGAACAATGGTCTGTTGTTCAGTGCCTCTTGTACGTCGCCCTTTTGTATATTGGGACTACATTAACTGTCTTTTATATTTCTGGTAGGCTTCCCGTCTCCAGTAACTTACTATACACTATGGAGAGTGGCAAGCAAAGTGCTTCTACACTCACTCTTTCCGTACCCATGGTGAGATATCGTCCGGTCCAACAGCCTTTTTCACGTCCAGATCCAACAGATGCCTCTTAATCTCATATCTGGCAATTTCAAACGTTTCCAAGACTGCCTGGTTTACTACCATCTCTCCTACTTGAGGGACTTCCCCTCATTCCACTGCGATGACCTCTTGGAATCTCTTGTCGAGTTCTTCACACACTTCTTTGTCTTTCTCTGTGTACCTGTCCTCACTTGTTTTAGTTTCATTACCTGTTCTTTTACTGTTGTTTTCTTCCTGATGTGACTTTGGAGCAGTTTTGGTTCGGTCTTTTTTCGCTATATGCTGTGTCTCTGCCTCTGTGTTTACTCATTTAGTCACCTGGTTGTGCTTGCAGGGATTGAGCTCTGGTTCTTTGGTCTCGCATCTCAACTGTAAATCAACTGATGTACAGGTTCCTACGTCTATTGGGCTCTATCATATCTTTCTAATGTTACTGTGGCTCATTTGGATACTCAGCCTCCACCTCAGTCCCCTTGTGCGTGTACCACTCGTGTTAAATAATCTATCCTCGTTTACCTCGTCAATTCCCCTGAGTAGAAGGTAAAGGGACGACGACGTTTCGGTCCGTCCTGGACCATTCTCAAGTCGATTGAGAATGGTCCACGATGGATCGAAACGTCGTCGTCCCTTCACCTTCTAGTGTGTGGTCTGGTCAACATACTTCAGCCACGTTATTGTGACTCATCACCTGCAACTTTGAGAATTTGTATGTGGTGATCATGTCTTCCCGGGCTCTTCTATCTTCCAGCGACGTGAGGTGCAGTTCCCTCAACCTTTCCTCGTAACTCATGCCTCATAGTTCTGGAAGTAGCCTAGTGGCATACCTCTGAAGTTTTTCCAGCTTCGCCTTGTGCTTGACAAGGTATGGGCTCCATGCTGGGGCCGCATACTCCAGGATTGGCCTGACATAAGTGGTATACAAGGTTCTGAAAGTTTCCTTACACAGGTTTCTGAAGGCAGTACTGCTGTTAGCCAGCCTCGCATACGCCACCGATGTTATTCTTTTGACGTGGGCTTCAGGAGACAGGTTTGGTTTGTGTGTACTCACCTAATGAGTACACACAAACCAAACCTGTCTCCTGAAGCCCATGTGTGTATTCACTTAGTTGTATTTTACGGGGGTTGAGCTTTGCTCTTTCGGCCCGCCTCTCAACTGTCAATCAACTGTTTACTAACTACACTAACTACTTTTTTTTTTTTTTTTTTTTCCACACCACACACACACACACACACACACACACCACACACACACACACACACACACACACACACACACCAGGAAGCAGCCCGTGACAGCTGACTAACTCCCAGGTACCTATTTACTGCTAGGTAACAGGGGCATTCAGGGTGAAAGAAACTTTGCCCATTTGTTTCTGCCGGGTGCGGGAATCGAACCCGCGCCACAGAATTACAAGTCCTGCGCGATACCCACCAGGCTACCTGGCCCCCTTGTATGTATGTGTGTATGTGTGTGTGTGTATTCACCTAGTTGTATTCACCTAGTTGTGCTTTCGGGGGTTGCGCTCTGGTCTTTCTGCCCGCCTCTCAACCGTCAATGATAAAAAAAATTCACACACACACACACACACACACACACACACACACACACACACACAACACACACACACACACACACACACACACACACACCACACACACACGTGCGCGCGCGCGCGCGCGCATTAACCGTCAATCAACAGGTGTACAGTTTCCTGAGCCTATTGGGCTCTATCATATCTACACTTGAAACTGTGTATGGAGTCAGCCTCCACCACATCGCTTCCTAATGCATTCCATTTGTCAACCACTCTGACACTAAAAAGTTCTTTCTAATATCTCTGTGGCTCATTTGGGCACTCAGTTTCCACCTGTGTCCCCTAGTGCGTGTGTCCCGTGTGTTAAACAGCCTGTCTTTATCAACCCTGTCGATTCCCCTGAGAATCTTGAATGTGGTGATCATATCCATCCTAACTCTTCTGTCTTCCAACGAATGAGGTTTAATTCCCATAGTCTCTCCTCGTAGCTCATACCTCTCAGCTCGGGTACTAGTCTGGTGGCAAACCTTTGAACCTTTTCCAGTTTAGTCTTATGCTTGACTAGATATGGACTCCATGCTGGAGCCGCATACTCCAGGATTGGTCTGACATATGTGGTATATAATGTTCTGAAAGATTCCTTACACAAGTTTCTAAAGGCCGTTCTTATCTTAGCCAACCTGGCATATGCTGCTGATGTTATCCTCTTGATATGAGCTTCAGGGGACAGGTCTGGCGTGATATCAACCCCCAGGTCTTTCTCTCCCTCAAAGGCAAACCTTTGAACCTTTTCCAGTTTAGTCTTATGCTTGACTAGATATGGACTCCATGCTGGAGCCGCATACTCCAGGATTGGTCTGACATATGTGGTATATAATGTTCTGAAAGATTCCTTACACAAGTTTCTAAAGGCCGTTCTTATGTTAGCCAACCTGGCATATGCTGCTGATGTTATCCTCTTGATATGAGCTTCAGGGGACAGGTCTGGCGTGATATCAACCCCCAGTCTTTCTCTCCCTCTGACTCTTGAAGTATTTCATCTCCCAAATGGTACCTTGTATCTGGTCTCCTGCTTCCTACCCCTATCTTTATTACATTACATTTGCTTGGGTTAAACTCTAACAGCCACTTGTTCGAACCGTTCCTGCAGCTTGTCCAGGTCTTCTTGAAGCCTCAAGCTGTCCTCCTCTGTCTTAATCCTTCTCATAATTTTGGCGTCGTCAGAACATTGAGAGGAATGAGTCTATAACCTCTGGGAGATCATTTACGTATATCAGAAACAGGATAGGCCAAGTACAGAGCCCTGTGGGACTCCACTGGTGACTTCACGCCAGTCTGAGGTCTCACCCCTCACTGTAACTCTCTGCTTCCTATTGCTTAGGCTCCCTTATCCACTGGAGCGCCCTACCAGTTACTCCTGCCTGTTTCTCCAGCTTATGCATCAACCTTTTAGGGGTACTGTGTCAGAGGCTTTCCGACTGTCCAAAAAAATGCAGTCCGCCCACCCTTCTCTTTCTTGCTTAATTTTTGTTCANCCCCCAAGACCAGCTCTGTTTCAATGAGCGGTTGTTCTTGCCCTCTGCAGTTAATTAATGAGCCTTATTGTTAATATCATATTTCTTTCTGGACCTTCTACTGTTTGGTGGGGGATTGTAAATTATCAAGATCGCAATCCTAATCCCATCTGCTATCAGAGTCCCAAGTATGGAGCTGTATTTCCGTTAGTTCCCTGATTTTCTTGTTCTTCAAACTTCCTTTCCTGCTTTATTAAGAGTGGCACTCCCCCCCTCTCTGTCACTGTGTCCTTTCTTTCCTTATCACTTTGCATCCCTCTGGAAGATTGTATATGAGATCATATAATTTATTTAAGTTTTCACTAGAGCCATTATATCAGGATTTGCTTCACTTCCCTTTATTTCATCTGCTCCATTGGATACCCCATCAGCATTGGTGTACCAAACCTTGAATCTCGTCTTGGAAGCCTTGTTACCAGAGGCCATATAGCATATTTTTCTACCTGTCTCCCTCCGTGTGCGCTACAGCTGAGAGATTGATGCAGTCCTATTTCCAATATGTAGTTGTGAGGTGGGAAATGCCCAGGAATAAGGAAGAGAATGAGAAGCAGTGGGACTCTGGGAACCAGGGGTCTGGGGGGGAGGGAGGCAGATGGCTTCTGGGCAACTAAGGGGGTCTGAAGGGTACAGTCGGCATGAGATGTAGGGAGGGTCGGAGAAGCATAGGGGGGGAGGCTGAGAGGTAGAGTGAGGCTGAGAATCAGACACAGGTTGAAAAACATAGAGGGTGAAGGGCAGAGGGAGGTAGCAGAAGAAGGGGTGAAGGGCACCGGGGGGATAGCAGAAGAGGGAGTGAGGAGTAGAGGGTAATATGGAGCTTGGGGTGTGTGGGGGGAAAAGAGAAGGTTGAAGAGTCAGGGGGTGTGCAAGGGGCAGGGGAAAATCAGGGAAAGAGGTGGGTTGTTGGGTTGAAAGGGGTAAGTGGAAGATGGGGGCTGAAGATGGGCGAGGGTCAAGATAAAGAGTTTTGAGGGCAGTGAAGAGGTGAGGGGCAGTGAAAGGTGGGCTGTAGTAGTTGGGATTGGGTTTAGTGGGGGAAGAAAGCGGCGGGGGAAGATGTTGGGGGTAGATCGTATGTTCTGGCTGAACATAGATGGTATGATACTGGCTGGTCTCACGCCCTCACCTATCACTGGCTGGCATCCCCACCCACTGGCTGGTCTCACCCCCCTCCCCCCACCCATTCACTGGCTAGCAGCCCACACACTGGCTGTTCTCACTGCCCCCCCCCATCCTCTGGCTGGCATCCCTACCCACTGGCTGGTCTCACCCCCTACCCCAACCCCCCACTCATACCCCCCACCCCACCCATGTACTGGCTAGTTTCACCCCCCAGCCCTCCCCCACCCATCCACTGGCTGGCATCCCCACCCACTGGACATCATCTACCAGTCCACCGCCTTCATCACCACCATTAAATAAAAGTTTTCAGTAAAAATATCTTTGGAAAAGATGTGCACAGAATGCCACATGAAAGTAGAATACCAGCAGAGCTTTCAGTGCCAACTTTGTTCACCAGCCATACACAGTAAAATGTGCCAGCATGACAAATAATGAAAGAGAAATTGGTCTCAGAGAACATTCTGTGTACTTTTTCTGCAGAAAGGATAATATTACTTTCTTGAAGATGATCGTAGTTCTGGATAAAACTCCTGCAGAGAACTGGGAATGACTTAAATAAATGCATAGAAATTTCAAATGTTTTCAAACAAATTGTCCATTACACCCAGGTAGAATCAGACTCTGGCACAGAGTCAAGTGCAGTATCTGTATCAGGGTTAGGCGCGGTATCAGCGCCAGGGTTGGACGCGTTATCGATGCCAGAGATGGGCGTGGTATCAGCGCCAGGGTCATGCGCTTTATCGGCACCAGGGTCGGGCACCGAATCGGTGCCAGTGCCGGGCGCGGTCTTTGTGCTAGAGCCAGGCGAGGTCTCGGCGCCAGGATCGGGCGTGGTCTCGGTGCGAGGGTCGGGCAAAGAGAAAAACCAAACAAGGACCCAAAACCTGTCGATATTACATATGTGTTATTTGTAAAGATGGATATCAGGAAGAACAAATGGAATATGTAAATACAATCACCCTAGAAAGTACAGAAACTTACTGTTACGGTGCCCTCTCCTAATCTCTTCCCTTTGCCTGCTATAAGAGTCATATCGACTCTCCCTACTGTTTCTCCGACGTACGGGGAAGTCTATTGGTATGTGTGGCGACCAGATAGGCCATCAGTTAAGGGGAGAAACTTACATTATATGCTGTAAGTAAGGGAAATTGGTGCCCAGAATATAAATGAAAGAGTATCCCCTACTGCAGATATGACGTTTTGGAATGGATGCTAGCCGTGTGCGGATTGGGTGACTCGGGTCACAGGGGACCAATCAGAGCCCGCCGTGACGTCACCGAGTACCCGGGCGGTGCCAACGTCAGAGTTGACCTGACAGCGAAGGGGAGAGGACGCTCCTCTGTCAGCTCTCAAGGATTGGAGGCTAAACAGGCCTTTCTCAGTGGATTAGAGCTAGCCATCGCAGCCCACCTGATACATAGGAGGCCCCGCGCTTCTGGAAGCAAAAAGGAACCAAGTTGAGTGGGCAGAGAAGTGCCAAACTTGGAGAATTGTCGGTGACGACGCTGGGCGTCGACACGTGACGTTGAGGGCCTGAAAGGTGTGGCGGGCAGGCATAGCTGTGACCGGGTCACATCCACTGAGGTTGTTAGAGGGACGACACCGTTCCTAGGGCGAGGAGCAACGCCTTGTGGAAGGAACGTGTGGGTGAATATAGCGATCAGCTCAGCGCCCATTGATGGACCAGGATTGGGATAGCTGAACCCCAGGGATTGGAACGGCGAAGACGCGAAGGCTTCACGACACCTGAGGACCTGTGGGAACGTTCCTGGATCGCCGAGGATCGACTCAGGAAGCATAGGACCCTCTCACCATCGAGGGACAGGCGTCGTGAGCCAGGGATGTTAAGGTAGATCATTTTCCTTCCCATTACCCCTTTGTGAGAGTAGGCTAGATAGGCCACAATATTCACTTATGTATGTGGCAATAGGATGTTAATACTTTAGTAGCAGAATAGGCTGCAGGGCAGCTTATGCCCAGGACTGTCAGAGAGGACAGTGTGTGTGGACGGCAGGACAGTGAAGAAGAGGTGCCGACGTGGTGAAGAGGCCCTTCTGAGAGTGTGTGACTCCTGTCTATCTGCCCAGTTGAAGGAGCCTGGAGAACGTGAGAGAAGAGTTGCTGACAGTCTCCAGAGTTATTATTATTTTCATTTTCTTGTATCACTTGTAATCATATGTGTGATCATGTAGTTTGTGTAAGTAAATTCACACATTTTATTATTGTGTTTAGT
This sequence comes from Procambarus virginalis, assembly GCA_020271785.1. NCBI lineage: Eukaryota > Metazoa > Arthropoda > Malacostraca > Decapoda > Cambaridae > Procambarus > Procambarus virginalis. The sequence continues at coordinate 32,529 of WNGS01004470.1, forward strand.
GTGCCTC
>WNGS01004470.1:70111-84145 GCA_020271785.1 Procambarus virginalis
GATATTAACATAAGGCTCATTAAATTAACTGCAGAGGGCAAGAACAACCGCTCACTGAAACAGAGCGAAACTGCTGGTCTTGGGGGACCTAAATCACAGAGAGATCGAGTGGAAAAGAAGGAATCCTCATGGTAAGGAAGAAACTTAGTGAGAAAAATTAGGGAAATTTATACATGGGAATCTCCTAATACAACATTTGAAAGGAGACACAAGGGAAAGAGGAGATACACCGAGCCTATTAGAACTGATTTTCATCCAGAATGAGGAAGACATCAAGAATTTGGAACATGAAATACCATGAGAAGCCAGTGACCATAGTGTCCTAGTATTTGACTACATGATCGAACTTAAAATTGTGACCCCAGGACAAGAGGTTTGGGAAAGAAGAATGACTATAGGAAAGGGAATTACAGAAAGATTAGGTAATATCTGGGAGAGTGCAATGGGAGGAAGAACTTAGAAGAAAAACAATACAAGATATGATGGACCTAGCCAAGTGGAAATTCAAACAAGCCGAAGAGAGTTTCATACCACCAGTAAGGGGAAAAAAGTGGCAGGTTTGCAAACAGGACACCTAGGGGAGAACCCATGGCGACCATATCTACATTTGCTCATCCGGGCTCAAGAAGGGTGCCTCTTTAGTACAAGCTTGGAGTAGTTTCCTCAGAATGTTTTCTGGTATGTCAAGACACATAAGCCTGGAATCCCACTTCGGCCAATCGTCAGCCAGATACCCACACCCACGTACGGACTGGCGAAACGACTCAACGGCATGCTGACTCCTTATGTCCCTTGCGCCTTCAGCCTGAAGTCTCCAAAGGAATTTGTTGCCTGGAACACGGGCCACAGGGATAAGAGCCTCGTTGGACGTAGAATCACTGTTTACCAACGTACCTGTGGATGAAACAATCGGGATGATAGCGGACAGAGTGTATCGTGATCCGGCCTCTACTCCTCTTGACATACCAGAAAACATTCTGAGGAAACTACTCCAAGCTTGTACTAAAGAGGCACCCTTCTTGAGCCCGGATGGGCACATGTATAAGCAAGTAGATGGGGTCGCCATGGGTTCTCCCCTAGGTGTCCTGTTTGCAAACTTCTACATGGGTACCATAGAGAAAAAAGTCTTAGTCGACATGAACTTGAAACCGGCCATATACTGCAGGTATGTTGGCGACATTTTTACACAGGTACCTGATGTCAGACATCTGCAGGAGCTGAAGAAGGCATTTGAGCAGAATTCTGTGTTGCGTTTCACTTACGAGATGGAGAAGGATGGGAAGCTGCCCTTTCTAGATGTAACAGTCATGGAGAGGAGCGGAGGTTTTCACACTGCAGTCTACACTACGGAAACAAACATAGGAATGTGCCTAAATGCCAACAGTGACTGCCCAGACAGGTACAAGAGGAGTGTTGTTAACGCTTATGTCGACCGTGCTCTCAGCCACAGCTCAGAATGGAAGCAAGTCGATGAAGAACTCTGTAGGGTAAGGCAGGTCCTAGTCAACAACGGCTTCTCCAATGGTTTCGTTGAAGACATCATTAGAAGGAAAGTGAAACGCCATGCAACCTCTGAAGAGACAACTAATACAACACCTATACCCCCTATTAGACTATTTTACAAGAACTTCTTTTCCACAGCTCATAAAATGGAGGAAAGGGTCCTGAAAGATATTGTTAATACAAATGTTATCCCTACAGACAAAAATCAGAAGATACAACTGACGATTTACTATAAAACGAAGAAAACGGCCAGCCTACTCATGAGAAACTCTCCAGACACAGAGCAGAACGCTCTAAAAGAGACCAACGTCGTCTATGCCTTCAAATGCCCTCTTGGGGACTGTAAGCCTCAAAAAACTCAGTACATAGGCAAGACAACAACATCTCTTTCCAGGCGTTTAACGATGCATAAGCAACAGGGCTCCATTAAGGAACATATAATCTCTTCCCACATCCAAACCATCACCAGAGAAATCTTAGCAAACAACACAGAAATCATCGATAGATACAACGACAGCAGGCGGCTTGACATCTGCGAGGCACTACACATCAAGAAGTCAACACCAGCAATCAACAGCCAATTAATGCACAACTATATTCTACCCACTTCAAGACTCCGCTCCAATATAGAAGCATCAAGAAATATGGGCCAATAGGCCTTCTGCAGTTACTTCCATCCTTCCCTTTAGCTCATACCCCGTTCTATACCCGATTCTATACCCTGTTCTGGCTTGTGTTAAAAATCTGTTTTCACCTCATCCAATACTATTGTAACATGTCACCTCACCCAAATGCAGGTATATAAAATCGAAGATGTTTTAGCTCTATTCAGTTATAGTTGTGTGTGTGTGTAAACTAAAGCCTTTGAAAATGTAATAAGTTTTACGAAACGCGCTCAAGTGTCGCGTCAGACTAGAAATAAAAATGAATTTTGGAGAATTGATTTTTCATTTACCATCAACAGTGAAAAGAAACATAAGAAAGATCGAGAAAATTCGTGTTAGAATTATTAATCTTACTTTTTCGGTCATATTTAATAATATATGTCTACAGGAAAGACTGCTACCAAAATATACTAATATATATATATATATATATATATATATATATAGATATTTTTTTTTTTTTTTTTTTTTTTTTTAAATATGGAAGGGAGTACCACCTCTGGCTGGAAGAAGGGGGACCCATAGCCTCGGAGGAAATCACACATAACGCATTGGAGGGAATGTAGGTCCCCTCCAATACAGTTTCTGTGTGCTTTTCTCCTACCACCCCCTTCCTTTTTTTTTTCTTATGCTTTATTGTGTATTTAAAGGTTACAAAACATACAAGACAAATGCCTAAAGGTTATGGATCTCTTGAAGATCCATATCTTCATATCTGATCCATATCTGTTCTTTATCTATATATATATATATATATATATATATATATATATATATATATATATATATATATATATATATATATATATATATATATATATGTATGTATATATTTGTTAAAATACCATGCCCAAGATTACCAACCGAGTGCCGGCGGGGAGATGGGGAAATAGCCTCGGCTACCATCCTCTTTTGTCCGGTCGTGTTGGTCGAGTGGTTAAGGTGTCCTGTACGCCAGATGCAGAGTCCTCCTGGCAGTATGGGTTCAAGTCACTTATGGAGTGAGAGTTTTCAGTCGCATATATGCCTGGGGACCGTTCAGGCTTGTTCGCATTTGTGTTCCTCACGTGGGCCCCAAAGAATGAGGTGATTTGATAAAATACAATGCGCAAGATTACCAACTGAGTGCCGGCGGGGGATGGGGAAATAGCCACGGCTACCATCCTCTTTTGTCCGGTCATGTTGGTCGAGTGGTTAAGGTGTCCTGTACACCAGATGCAGAATCCTCCTGCAGTATGGGTTCGAGTCACTTTTGGGTGTGAGTTTTCAGTCGTCATATATATATATATATATATATATATATATATATATATATATATATATATATATATATATATATATATATATATTAACATAAATGTATGTTCAACCCATTCTCTGAATTGACAGTATGGTTTAATACTAAGTGTAATAAGTACATTTACATACTGCCATACATAGTACATAATTACACTTATGGAGCTGTTACATTTACCTTCCCATTTATTCTCCTAGTTGTCTGTTAAGACACTCAGAATTTTAAGATGAACTGTTCAAGGTCGATTTGTTCTACACAAGTTTTAAATATAAGGAATTTCTTTTTCAGTATTATTAAACAATGGAGATTTTATATAAAATTTAAAAATATCCTGAGTTACTTTACAATTTATTGAAATATTAGTTTTTTTTATTACTTTTATAAAACTGTAATATCAATATAGCTATAGGTTAAGTACTAATTGTAATTACGAAGCAATAAAGTGTTTATCTTCAAACACTAAGAAGGTTAGGTTAGGTCGTGGTTTTTCTATTCAGCTTTTGAGGTAAACTCAAATATTCACAATATATTTGACAATTCAGTTTAAAACTAATTGAAAATGAGTACAATTCCTGACTGCTATGAATAGTACATAATTGCACTTACTTGTGGTGTTACATTTACCTCCCCATTTTTGGAGGACGGGCTGGTATGTATGTATGTATGTATGTATGTATGTATGTATGTATGTATGTATGTATGTATGTATGTATGTATGTATGTATATTTTGAGTTCTTACATCCTTGTAAAGTCACTAGCACGCATAGCGTTTCGGGCTGGTCCTTAATGCTAATTTTCCCCAGGAACAGGAAGCGCCAAATTGTTTAACAATGAGGTACCCATTCACTGCTGGGTGAACAGAAGCGTGCATCCAAGGATCGCTTCCTAATCAATCCCCACCCTCTTCTCCTCTCCCCCCCCCCCCCGTCAGGATACGAACCCAGGCCAAATCGCTCTTGAAGTGCCGGGCAAGTGTTTTACCACTAACCCATGGGGACTGCAATTACATTAAGTTATAATTACATTAAGCCTAGCATGTTGTCCACTGAGTGTAAACTGGTTGTTACCCACAGACGCTGTCCTCCTGGCTCGGCACGCTAGTCTACTCGTCTGTTGAGCTGAGCAAGAGTAACCTCCTCTCGATGCCGCACTCCGTCTCAAACTCCAGCCAGGTTAACGGGTTCCCTCGCGACCAACACACTGGTGACCTCGGTAATGGAGTTACTCATGGCATTCTGGATAAGGTCAGCCATGGTGCTGATAACAGGAATGAACACCACAACACAGTCAGCCATGGTGCTGACAACAGGAATGAACACCACAACATAGTCAGCCCCAACATATCTCCAGGGACGGGTCGACCCAGGCTCTCATGCATTGATTTGCCATTCACATTCCCGGTAAGTACTTGTAGCGTGGTTCACTGATGTTTATCTGGTGTTACAGTGTGCGTGTGTGGCCACAACTGTAGTCAGCAGGACAAGAGTAGTCACAAACAACGCTCTCTCCTGTCATGTTAGTGATTCTTAATCATCCTATTGAATGGGCTTCTAAAATAATCTTTTCCGTCTCTACTCTTCACAAACGCCGTCTTGTCAAGTCGCTCTGATACACAACCTACCCAGCATAAACCTTAGTCCTGGCTTTGTTGTTGTTGACTCTTCCCTTTCACAGTACTTCTTGAATGCTCCAACCTTCTTAACAAACGTCGACTGACTTAAACTTTGCCTCCCTTCTCTTTCTTTCCTTTCTTTCTCTTACCTTATTTTTGTTTTCTCTTCGCTATTTGGCCTCTTGCAGTTGTTCCTTATATATTTTTCCTTCCTGTTTTTCTAGCTTTTCTAATTTTTTCCTTTTAATATTCTTCTTTCTTTTTCATTACTTCTTACCTTTCCTTTACTTTACCTGATGCTCTTATTGTTTCATTTTCTCTTTCTTTCCTTTCATCTTATTCTTTCTATTCATCTTATTCTTACCTTTCATCTTATTCTTTCTATTCATCTTATTCTTACCTTTCATCTTATTCTTTCTATTCATCTAATTCTTACCTTTCATCTTATTCTTTCTATTCATCTTATTCTTACCTTTCATCTTATTCTTTCCATTCATCTTATTCTTACCTTTCATCTTATTCTTTCCTTTCATATAATTCTTTCCTTTCATATTATTATTTCATTTCATTTTATTCTTATCCTTCATCTAATTCTTACTGTGATATTTTTTCCGTTTCCCCAGACTGTTCTGCCTGCAGCAGTCACCTGTGTTAGATAATAAGTCACTTCACACCCTCTCATGCGTACTCTATATATTTAAAACTCTGAACTGCAATGTCAATCCTGACCTTAGAAGCTTCCTAGAAGGTTATGATAGAACTCATGGGCATCACACTAGAAACAAATACCTGTTTGATATTCCAAGAGTGCGACTTAATCAAACTAGAAATGCTTTATAAATCAAGGGGCCCAGAATGCGGAATGACCACCCTAATCATGTCAAAGACTGTACCTCTCTCAACCAGTTTAAGAGTAAAACCAAGTACTTCCTAATTAACTCCATGCAACCTACCTTACCCCCTAAATGTCACCCCATGTCTTTTTTTTTAACAATGCAGTTTGATCTCTAACTTGTACAATTGATGATTTCTGCCATGTTCCCCGCTTTTTATTTTTATTCCTTTTTTCAACACAATTTATACCTAATCCCAATTACTATTAAGTTTCAGTCTAAGGTTTTTTTCCACACCTTGTCCGAACGCTATGCGTAAAGACACTAATATATTAGTGTCTTTAGGTATTGTATGTACTAGCTCTATCTATAAACCCAACTTTATGTTTGTAAATTAACTATGTATGTACTTTTCCTGAATAAAGAATTTGATTTTGAATTTGAATTTGAATTTAGGTGCCCTCTGTAGGTAGACCCTCTGGCAAGAGCTAGAACTATCAGGTATTCAAGAAGTGGGTAGAGCATCAGGCGTCACTTTCTCAAGTATTCCCTGTCGAGTTATGACCCCTCAGAGAGTGGCCTACTCAAGACAGAGGTAAACCTATAGGTTAGCGAGTCTCGTTGGTCGTACCATTCACTATGTGCTTGAGGTGCTCTGAATGGTGAAGGTTCACATCATTTTGTTTGAAAGTCGATGAGTGCTAGCATGAGCTCATGTAAATTAGGTAAAAGGTAATTGATCGAGAACCAGCTCTAACGGAAAGATGGTGTAACGTTTAGCAAGTTTGTTTACACCTTAATAAGTAGTATAACACATGGGAATCCTTTACTTTTATTAAAAGTGTCACATCAATTAGCTATTCAAACCATACACAGCAAGAATTGTTTCCCACCACTCTGGTATGACGATACTCGACTCTCTTGCTTGAGTTACACAAAGTGAAGTAATCTGAACATTGGTCAACACACTTGCAATTATTGCTTTGCGACGCTTGCAGGTCCAGAACAACAATAATAATGGTACAATAAATTTTCGATTATACTTTTGTCACAGAGACAATAAATAAATAATGCTGGTGACAAATCCTACTCTGACATGTGTTAAATCAAGCATGTCAGGTGACCCTCAGGGAGACAAGACACGCTTTGAAGGTTTCCACTCACACTCAGACACGAGTGAGGTGATAAACACTTCACAATCTCGACCTGATCACAGAAAAAACACTGCAACTTTAACCAGTTGTTTCAAGTGTTGGATGATTACAGGTAATCACTACACGAGACAAACTCTCATAGTGTCACTCACTACTTCTCTAATTATATAACTGCCTGTTATTCATTTACGTGTCATTTTATATGTTGTTTACATTTGTCCAAACAAATTAAGCAGAACTTTTGCAACAATTCACTTAATAAAATTGGTTAAAAATAGACTTTAAAATAGAAACGTTTTATACACAGTCATGATGAAATATGTTTACTGTCACTGTTAAAATTCACAGTTAAATATTGTGTACACTGTATATAATTTTGCATAATTTAAAATTTTTTGCAAGTGTTGACGTTCTTTCGCCAGGAACTTCGCCTCGCCGTCATTGATGAGGTGAGCGAAGGGGCTGGTACTAACGCAGCAGGACCCCCACCAAGCCTAGTGTGTCCCCAGGACAAGATGACTGTTGCTCTCCTCACACGCACACCGCCACGTTTTGACGCAAACTACTGGACGAAGGAAGCAAATGTACGCACCAACAGCCTCTGGGCCTTTTGGCCGTACCTCACTTTCAACATGGATAATCAAGGCTTTACTTATGTATGCTATCCTACTTTTGTGTCATGTTTTCTAAGGAAATATCTTAACATACCTGCATGAAGGTTAAGGGTCCAGGACCCGAGAATTCGTTCTACAAAACAAAAATATAGGTAATTATGTGGAGGACAAGGTAAAAATATATATATTTTTTTTATAATAACAGTTTCTCATCTTGGATTAAAAAGCCATGGAACTATTTTTGAAGTCATATTCATCCTAGAGAAACTGTCAGTTAGATAATTACAATTTATAGGCTGTGAGCGTAGAAACTTTTAAAGAAAAAATGGAGGCAACAATACTTTTCACTTTCCTGTTACAGATTTTTTGCCTTTTGTCTATGCTTATGTGAAGGTAATTATGGTAACATAAGAACGTAGGTAACATATGGTAACAGTAAATAAGGTAACAACCACAAGACGGATCTAAATCTTGGTGAAGAGACAATTTTCTATGGAATACTCTTTTACCAGGGATTCAGGATAAAATTTTATATATTGTTTATCTGATTTACATTCTGGATAACTTTTATATAATTATTCTGCATATTATCTATTGTTGTATATATGAATGGGCATATATAAGTTAGAATTGTAAACTGGAATAAATTTTGTTACCTTCAAAGCTGGTCAAGGCATCGAACTCGCGCACGGGTTTACTGTTTTAAGTATACATTAGTTAAACACAGTTTGCATTACTTAAAACCATCGTTCCAGTGTAAGTCTTTTTAGTTTTTGTGTTATAAAATGTAAAAGGCTCCAGAATCGATACTTATGACTTGTGGGTCTGGAAAGTAGGGTGGTGGAGTCGGCTACTCTAGGTCGCAGTCATTAATATTGGCTTGAACGACATTAGGCTTGTGTCTGGTGTTATGCTTCAGTGTTGCCAGATCAGCATAACAACTCCATGCAGTCTTAGTTTGTGGAGCATAAAGTTGTTTGCAAAGTCATTTTTTTGTAAACACACTCGTATTCTAATTTGGATAAGGAACAGTAGGGGAAATCTTTAAGCACATTCGGGTAGAGTGATTGTCAGCCGTGGTTGTTAAACTTGTTCTTCAGTGGTCTCCTGGATGGTGTTACTGAAACTGGAAAACCATTGTGTGGTACTTAAGGTTCTTACAATAACCATGGAATTTGTTCATATTAAACTAAATCAAATCAAAGGCTTTATACACAAATGATTGTACATATATAATTGGAAAATTTACATACAAACTATAATGCATCGTTACATAAGAATCACAATGACAGCACAGCATGTGGACGTTGTCATTGTCAGAATTATAAACTTTATTCGTAACAACTGTTGAGTAGTATGATCGTCATAACTTATCGTAACAACTGTTGAGTAGTATGGTTGCCGTAACTTACTGTAACAACTGTTGAGTAGTATGGTTGTCGTAACTTACTGTAACAACTGTTGAGTAGTATGGTTGTTGTAACTTACTGTAACAACTGTTGAGCAGTATGGTTGTCTAGTATGGTCGTCATAAGATACAGAACCAACTGTTAAGTAGCGAGTCGCCATAATACAGTTATCGTTGCACTGAATTAACAAGTGTTGAAGGTATGAGCCATTGATGGCATAGACACCCCTCACACTGTATGTTTGCTCTAAGCTTCCTCAAGTGGAATTTTATTATCTATATAAATAAAAATGGAAATGATCGTTTGTTCAAAATCGCTAATCCCCGAAAGTTCTTTACCGATTGCTTTGAAATTTTCCCACAATGTTCCATTCGCATCCGAGCAGGTTTTCATAGAATACTATATAGATGTCACGTCCCTGACGGGAAAAAACATGCTTTTCTTGAAAAACTGTGTTTTTCTTGTGTGGGATTTATTCGAAACCCTTTACCATTGCTTTGAAATTTTGACACAACGTTGTATTTGAATAGACACGTGTTTTTATATACCTACTATATACTGTACTTGCATCACCTGTGACAGGAAAAACATGTTTTTTGAGAAACAGCACCATCTGTTGCACGTAAGAGCAACACACACTATACTAAATGTTTTACGATTTCATTTCACTGGTTCCGATTTCATTGATAAATTGAAATTTCATAGATTACGATTCATTTTCATTTGATTTAATTATTTGTGTGACATTGCGTTGGAATTGAGCTGTGTTGTTTAACATATGGTTCATTTCATGTGTATAGTTTATTGTTTTTTATTTTTTCATATTTTTCATTTCGTGTTTTAATTGTTTTTCTTATATTTCAGTGATGGGAACATCAGATCATTTGATGATCCCAATTTTCTAATGGGAACATCAGATCATTTGGGAATATATTGGACGCGAGAGTGGGGAATGGTGGGGAGGACGAGGGGACGGGGTTGGGTGATAGAAGGGTGGACGAGGAGAGAGGAGGGGGGTAATGGTGGGGAGGAGGACAAGAGGACTAGGGAGTTAGGGATGGTGGGGACGAGGGGACAGGGGAATAGAGACTGGTGGTGAAGACCAAGGGAACAGGGGAGGTGGAGGGATGGTGTGGTGGGACGATGGGATGAGGGATGGAGAGTAGTAGGAATACGAGGGGAGGTGAGTAGGGAATAGTTAGAAGGACGATCGGACGTTGTAGTGGGGGATGGTTGGGCAGGACAACAGGGATGGGGGAGGGGGGGGGAAGTGGGGAGGTCGATGGAGAACGGGGGAGTGGGGAATGTGGTTGGGAAAAACTGAGGGACTGGGGAGGATGCAATGGTTGGGAGTGACGATGGAAGGGTGAAGGGAGGGGGGTAGTGAACGGGTGGGAGCGCTGGCGAGACAGGGGAGGAGGTTGACTGTGGTTCAGTACAGGACACATGTGTTTCAGTGAGCACAGCGAACGCGTGGCCTGGGACAGCTGTTATTATTAAATGTGTAAAACAAACTGAGGCTGCTATGATATCCTGCTCTTGCGCGGGGACGGTCACTACCAGAGAGGAAGAGTCTTCAAATCGAGCATTGCGAGATGTTACCTAGCCTTGCTTTGTCGTGAGTTGAGTGACCTTGTTTTGCGTTGTGTGAGCTAGCCTAGTTTTGTTATGGTGTAATCGGCCTTGTTTTGTCGTGGTATGAGCTAGCCTTTTGTCAAAAAATGAGGTAACCTTGTTTTGTCGTGGTGTGAGCTAGCCTTGTTTTCTTGTGGTGTGAGTTAGCCTTGATTTGTCGTGGTGTAAGCTAGCCTTATTTAGTATGGTGTGGAGCTAGATTGTTTTGTCGTGGTGTGAGCTAGCTGTTTTGTCATGGCTGTGAGCGTAAGGTAGTTTTGTCGTTGTACTGAAGTCGTCGTTTTGTCGTGGTGTGAACTAGCCTGTTTTAGCGTCGTGTGAGCTAGGCTTGTGTGTGACGAGTAGCTTGTTTTGTGGGTTGGTGACTAGACTTGTTTTATCTGGTTTGCGCTAGGTTGTTTTGTCGTTTTTTGAGTGAGGCTTATGAAAAGGAGCACCTGCTACACTCCCCTCCCTCTGCTACACCCTCGCACACCCGTGCTGACAAACCCCAAATGCAACCCTCCCCCAGCTGATACAACACCCTAGACCCCCCCCCCCCACGTACAAAAAATAGCAATACTGACAAAACTTTTAGTTATTGTTCTAGGCATTAAAACGATTGTAATCTTCAGAGGAAAACACCGGAGCACTTGCTAATATATTGTTGCCTTCTCTCCGTGCAGCCGAGGGAGAGAGGAGACACGCGAGGGATGAAGGATGGTGTGGAGACGCGAACGGAGAGAGAGAAGAGTGAAGATGAAAGATGGGAGTCACATGCGCAGGTGGCTGGCAAGACGACTGCCAGGTCAAGTGTGGCGCGCCGACCAGCCGTTCATTCAGCATGTTGTCATAAGTTGTCACTGTAACCATTATTATCACGCTGATTACTGGCAAAATTTATTGGAATTATTAATAGCATACATACAATGTAGGGGTATCGCGGCGAACCCCCCAAGGTCCCTCGGTGACCATCCCTACCCCCACGTCCCTCCCCCCTTTGACCCCCCCCAAACTGCGAGCCCATCCCCTCTGACCACCCAAACGGTCCCTCCCCATTGTCCATCAACTCGTCCCTCTATTGTTACCTTCTTGGATGTATGGTTGTTGCTGGATAGTAGAGAATACACAGTAGATCACTTCAGCAGTTTATTGGGTTAGATCAAGTTATATATCTGGCCTGCCGAGATCCTACCCTAACCTGGTCCTTGTGAGATACTGAGGCTGCCTCGATGGGAAAGGAAAGTGCGGCTCTGAAGGGGAAATGGACGTCCAAGTAGCTACTCGCTGTGATTGGATATGCCCAACGTCTACAATATTGAGTACTAACACGCCGCCGGACTACACTACCGAAAGTCGACGTCCTTTAAACTCGTGGCTGAGAGATAGTTACAATGATATGGAGAGGAGCCTCAGTGGCATTAATAATGGGCTACATGGGAGAAATTGCATAATAAGAACATTCAAAGAAGATCAGGTGTGCGGAGATACTAACGACCTCTCGGCAAGTGCACAAATATAAAATTTTAACATAATAGGGGAAAAATCAATTGGTAACTTGCTTTAATTAAACACGAAGCATTAAGAACATAGTATATGTTAATTATCAGATATGAACATTCATCTCATGGTTTGCCTAAACCAAAATTAATTAACATGTGTTAATAGGCATGTGCTTGGGAAAAAATAAAGACAATTTTACTTCTTTAATGAACAAAAGTTCTGAACCTAACAACCACAAATGGAAATTTTAAAATTAGAGTAAAGTGAGAAAAAACATGTTAATTGTACAATATGAATTTACAGGCTATATACAAACGGCCGGATTGAGAAGGCTAAATCGTAGTGATACGCAGTACAGAATCGCTGGCTCAGTGTGGTTGCTGAAGAGACACTAATGAACTCTTTATGACAAGAGCTGTAAGAAATACAAGTGAGGCAGTAGACCTACATGGCATAAAATAAAATTAGAAAAAACTTCATTATAGCAATATTTATATATAAATGGTAATAATAGGACCATGGGTAGAAATACTGGAAGTGAATTTTGCTAAAAAAAACAGAATAACTGCAGAGTGCACTTTAATTATAAATTCTGGTGGAATCTACACCTACTCGTCCAGAGCACACTATAGCGACTTGGGTCTGAGGAAAGGGGTCAGGAACAGATAACTGCGATGTGACAAACTAGCATCTTGTAGAGGTAACTCGTAATCATTTTGCCAATGGAAATGTGGTGAGCCTGCACGGTTGAAACGAAAGATCTAGATCTAAGATTATAGGTGCTAGTATGGGGTAGCTGCTACATCATGGTCTGTCAACCACAGAGGGTGGTGTCCCAATAGAAGATCTGTCTGGGTAAGTTCATGTCATCTTCCTCACAGTCTCGTCAAGCAGTCAGCGGTAAAAATGAGGACCTTAACATAATACAGGGTACAAAACCACAATCAAATGTGCCCAGTAGTAGGAAAACAGCATGTAAAGGATTTGGGAATAATGTATGTCTGGACGACCGAACGTTTAGGAGCACAAACAAGCAGAAATGTTGCGTCAAGCTGAAAAATGATGAGGATGGTTTACGAGAACTTTCGAAATCCAGGATTCCATCACAATAATTGTACTCTTCAAGTCACTTGTGTTGTCCTGTCTGAGTACTTGCTCAGTACTCATTCCCCTTTCAGAGCGAGGAGATTCTGAAATTAGAGGGAATACAAGAACAATATGAGCACGGTAGACGTGTAAGCACCTAAGTTATATGGGACTCGCTCTAAACGACTCTCGCAAATGTACTCACTAGAAAGACGACAAGGAATATCAATAAATTATAAACGTGGCAAGATACTTAAGTGCCAATACCAAATCGTAACACAGTAAAATAAAGAGTACTGAGTGAACGATGGAAGAAATGCAGAATAGAACCAGTGAGAGCAGGCGGGGTACGGATAGGGACACAATCAGAGAACACTGCTATAAACCTAGGAGGTCCACAGTTGTTCAACACCTCCGCGGAGCATAAGAAATATTGCTGGGAAAACCCTGGAATACTTCAACGAGGAAATTAGATTTTGTCCCCCAAGGGAGTGCGCAGTACCAACCGGGCGTGGGTGGGTATGTTGGTCCTGCGGGCCACTCCAAGCTAACAGCCTGAGTGGACCAAAACCTAACAAGTCAAGCTTGGCCTCGGGCCAGCGTGGGGAATGTAGAAGACAATACCCAGAATCCATCAACCAGGTAAGTTCATTTTAGCCTATAAACATGTGTCTAAATGTTTATGTTATATACTACTCCCTGTAGTGTAACAAAATTTAGTCTGACTTGTTACCTTTGATAAA
>WNGS01004471.1:0-18614 GCA_020271785.1 Procambarus virginalis
CTTACTCACTCTTACCCACTCTCACTCACTCTTACTTACTCTAACCCACTCTCACTCACTCTTACTCACTCTCATCACTCTTACTCACTCTAATCACTCTTACTCTCATCACTCTTACTCACTCCAATCACTCTCAATCACTCACTCTTACTCTCAGTCACTCTTACTCTCTCACTCTTACTCACTCTTACTCTTACTCATCCTACTCACTCTTACTCTTACCCACTCTCATACTCTTACTCTTATTCACTCTTACTCACTCACTCTCAATCACTTACTCACTGTCAGTCACCTTACTCTCACTCACTCTTACTCTTACACACTCACTCACTCTTACTCACTCTCACTCTCTCTTACACACTCTCTGTTAACCTTCAGTCACTCTTACTCTTACTCTCAGTCACTCTTACCCACTCTTACTCTCACTCACTCTTATACTCACTCTTACTCTCACTCGCTCTTACTCACTCTTACTCACCCTTACTCATTCTACTCACTCTTACTCATTCTCACTCCTACTCTCACTCACACTTACTCACTCTCTCACACTCACTCTTACTCACTCTCACTCTTTCTCATTCTTACTCACACTTACTCACTCTCATACTCACTCTTACTCTCACTCTTACTACTCTCATACTCTTACTCACTCTCACTCACTCCTACTCACTCTCACTCACTCTTGCTCACTTCAAGGCATTTGAAGTGGAATTCAAGCTTGTTCGCATGGCTCCATTTAGGTATATGCACTTCACTTTGGGTCGCTGTATTATAGAATGGATATAAATTCACTAGAATGCGTCCAGCGTAGGATAAAGTTAATTACTTCCCCAAAACACTTCCGCGTATTGGGCGAGTTAGCCCTCCACTATCTCCCGTGGTTTTGGGCGTTCCATGGTAGGGGGCGGTAATACGGAAAAGTGTATAGTCTTTTCAACCTTGTCACCTTAATTCTTGTCCTAGGTTTTTCAATTTGGTATCAATGTGTTCGCAATAGAATCCCAACAGGAGTATATGCATATAATTTAAAAAGCAGCATCGCGCTCCACCCGCCGACAAGATGAAGGTAGGCGGCAGGTACCAGAAAGAGCTCATTTGGGCATTTATCTAGCCACTGAATACCTTAAGCTCAATGGTGGTGGAGTTATTTTCTGTGACTCTAAAAGTGCTCTGCAGTCCTTAAATAACCCATCACAATGTATGTCGGAAGTAGCTTGTAATATTAAATAGAATGTAATTTTTGCCAATGATAATAACTCTTGTATAAAATTTGTGTGGATCCCATCCCATGTTGGAGTTGGAAAACATGACTTCGTAGATCGATTGGCCAATGAGGCTTGCAGGAAAGAAAACATTGATTATGACTTTGGACTATCTAATGCAGTTATTAGAAATATACAAATTAAAGAAATTGTGGGAGGATCTTGGGAGACATACTCCCACATCACCCCCCAACAAAGATCGAGCTCCACATGTGGTGCTCGTTCAACTCACACTGCTGATGACCTGTGCACAAATGAGTGCACTTTGCGCGGCCGGGTCCAGCGGACCCCGTTTTCTATACTGTCAGGCGAGGCGGGGCCTCGTCTAGACTATTCTCTTCTGGTAAGTGAGGAATTTCTTCAGTCACCGGGCACATGTGGCTATCTGTTCAGGTTTTGAGCAGGCACTGTGGTCGGACGTAGCTCCAGGTCTGGGTCGGCTCAACGCCTCGAAACCCTGAGTGGCGCTGGTCTGTCCACTGCCTCTCTCCACCTGTGTGATGCCTGAAACATCAGAGACACACTGGGAACCAGTGTCCGGTGATGCGCGTTGCGTTTCCTCGCTCATGTATCCCTCGTTCGACGTCTCGTTAATCACTCCTGACCTACTCAACCAGTCAGCACCTATGGCTGAGAGCAGTGGGTTGTCGATCGGCTCTGTCGATGTCGAGCCCCGTGGTCCTCTCCTGTTTTTACGTCTTACATGCTTCTTCGGCTTTGTTGATACATCTACAGGAGGGTCCTCGTAGCGTTTGAGCATGTTGACGTGGTACTTCTTCCTGGCACCATCGACGTCGAGCACATAGTTTAACGAGTGCGAGCACTCCACTACCGTTAATGGGCCCTTCCACTGCAGCAAGAGCTTGTTCCTGCTGGTGGGAAGTAACAAAAGTACCTTGTCACCTACACTGAACTTGCGTTCTTTTGCTTTTTTGTCGTATGTTTGCTTCTGGTACTCCTTTGCTTTTGCTAGCTGTTCTCGAGCCAGCTGACAGGTGTTCTCCAGCCGTTCCCGTAGATCGATGACGTACTCGTACGTCGTCTTGGTTTCAGGGGTACAGTCATCGCCTTCCCACAGGTTCCTCAGTACCTGCAGAGGGCCTTTAACTGTGCGACCGTACAAAAGCTCGAAGGGTGAGAACCCTGTGCTAGCCTGTGGCACCTCCCTGTAGGCAAACAACAAAGGGTTGATATACCTGGGCCACTCCCGAGGCTGTTCGATGCACATTCTCTTCAACATCTTCTTGAGAGTGCCATTGAAGCGTTCTACCAAACCGTTTCCCATAGCATGATAGGGCGTGGTGAGGGATGCTCTCGCTGTGAGCAGACGTCTGACTTGGTCCATCATCTCGCTGGTAAACTGTGTCCCTCGGTCGCTATGGATCCACTCAGGTATACCAAGGCGACTGAAAAAAACCTACCAAAGCTTCCGCTACCGTTGACGTCTCGATGTTCTTCAGGGCAGCTGCTTCTGGGTACCTTGTTGCGTGATCGACCATGGTCAGGATGTACTTACTGCCGTCCGTTGCACTCGGTATGATCGGACCAACCAGATCAATGCTGACCAGCTTGAACGGCTGATCAATGATGGGGAAGGGCTGAAGCTTCCCGGGCTTCACCCGTCCTCGATCAGTGGTGCGCTGACAAGTGTCACACGAGCGAGTGTAACGCTGTATTCCCCAGTAATTCCTGGCCAGTAGAACACAGCTTGTATCCTCGCACTGGTCTTTGCGTGACCCATATGACCTCCCATCAGAGCTTCATGACCTAAGCGAAACACAGCCAGTCTATGCTCCTGTGGAACAACGAGTTGGTCCCAAGTGTCGTGGGGCGTCTCAACTCTGCGCACCAGTTTCCCATTATGGTGCAAGTACCAGTACTTGCGTTCCTGGTGTTGGAAAACCCTTTTCTCCTCAGCATACTTACGTATCTGGGCTAGTGTTGGGTCGCTCCCTTGGGCATCAATAAACTCCTTTGCAGACACTCCCTGAATGTCTCGTAATTTCAAAGGTTTTTCTGGGCGAGTCGGCTTGTTGCTCTGTGACCTCGTGGTGACAGCTGCCACGAGCGAGTTACCTGTTAATGGAGTTGCTGTTTCTTCAACCAGAGGTTTTGCTTCTTTCTCCATAACTTCACAGCTTACCTTCTCTCCCTTATTCTTCAGCTGGGTGAGGGTGTGGTCACTCCCTGTGACGTAATCCCCGGGCGAGTCGCCCTTGGGATCAGCTGGCTGGGGACGGCTGCATACAGCTGAGGCAGCGTCCTCACGCTCCCCCGTTTTCTTCGAGGGCGGACTTGGGCAATCAGAGACTCCCGGAACATTTCCCAATAAAAGTCCATATACAGCACGTTCCTGTTGAACGGCACGGATTTTACCTTTGATGTAAGGTGTGTCGACCCACACATACACCTCCACCATCTCTTTAGTATAGCCATTTGGGAATTTGACATAGACATGTCTACCTGTCTCAGATCCTGGCTGTACTAGGCTCTTTCTTACCATGTGAGTAGTGGCGCCTTTGTCACGGAAGATTTTCGCCGATTTTCCGTTAACATTTCCGTCCACCACCTCAAGGGTCCAAGCTAGTGGATCCTTTCCAACGTGGGGATGTTTCTTACCACTTGAGCTCACACCTGCTATGTAACCTGATTTCGGTTTTACCTTGCAATCAGCTGCACGATGACCTGGCTTACCACAGGTGTAGCACTTGTGCACATGCTTGTTGGAGGAGTTTCCCTGCTCCCCCGACACACCAGTCTTAAGCTTAGCTCTATCGCCAATACCTGTAGCATGATGCTTCTCGTGCGGCTTCACCCCTTTCACCTGTCTCCTGGCCCCAGCCCACAGATCAGCTTGCTTGGCCATAGACAGATTTGACACAATTTCTTGCTCTTTGAGCTTGACACGCAGAGACGATTCGCATGCTTCTAAGAACTGTTCACGAATCATCAGTTGATAGAACTCCATGCTCCCAGGAGCAGTCTCCATGAGTTCACAGTAACGGTTTAGACTCGATTCTAACCGCTGTAACATGAGCACATATGTCTCACCTTTTTGCAATTGAGCCCTACGGAAATTCTCTAGCATCCGGTCTGCAGTTATGCCAAAACCGTTCAGCAGCGCTGTTGTCAATGCCTCGTAATCTCCGCGCTGGTGCGGACCCAGACTGTGGTAGATAGTTAATGCCCTACCCTTTAACAATGCACTAAGAGCGAGTGCCCACTTTGATCTTTCCCACCCGCAATCAGCGGCGTGACCTTCGAAACGCTTGATGTATGCATCCATCGAGTCGTCCCTCTCATCAAAGTTAGCTAGTTTAGGTAGTTTGACAGTCTTACCTTGTTCAACGTTAGTCTCCGTTGAACGACCACTTGTCTGGTCATCCTGCCTTGCTTGCAACTGCATGCGAGCTATGCGTTCAGTACTTTCTCGGTTCTGCTGATCAGTCCAGCGTTTGTTTTCTCTCTCTTGCTGATCAGTCCATAGTTTACTTTCTCTGTCCTGCTGATCAGTCCAGAGTTTCATAGCTTGCTCTGCTACTTTATTCCCTTCGAATCCCAACTCCCTAACTTGGTTACGGTATTCCTCTAAGGTGAATAATTGCGAGCCTGTAATACCTACTCTTTGAGTTGGTGTCGTCCACAAGGACCTTTTGGGCCGAGATTCTTCCCCATAGAATCCCCCCAACGGAGTATTTAAAGGGCTAGATTCCCGCGTGACTCCGTTTTCTTCCGCAGCGCGCGTGATTCTAGTGACATCATTCTCGGTGACGTCACCCACAGGGGTCTCTACCTCCAAGTTCTCTCTCACTGGGGTCTCTCCCACTGTGTTATCTCTCACTGGGGTCTCACCACCGATAGCTTCAACCAGTGTGATGAGACTCGTGCACGCCACCTCAGCACTACCCTGCATGTGTGCTTGTAGCATCACCTCTTCCATGGCCCTCATGTGCTGTTCCACTCGTTCCTTACACTCTAGCTCAGTAAGAGTGTCGTAGTCGTCAGGTCTACGAGCGGTCAAGGCCAAGTGAAGATGCAGGTAGCGCTGTTTGTACTCTACACACTCAGACATACTGGTGGTGTGTGTACCTAACAGGGTGTTAAACATCCTCTGAATACTGCTCGTCACTTTTGAATTTTCAGGGAAAATTAAGTGCGAAATTTTACTGTACAACCTAGCTCATAGGTTCCAACTAAGCCCCACGTTGGGCGCCAGATGTGGGGGTGTTTCTTTTTTTTTGCTGTCACGACTGCAATGCGTACGTCGCCAATGTACATGTGGCAGACACTTCACGAAGCTGTCGGAATTAGCAAAATAGAAAATACGAGAGCAACCGTACAGGGCCTGGGAGCAAGGTCAACAATATGCAAACCGGGAAGGTACCTACTGGATCTGTGAAAGTGACAGACAGGTGTGGGAAAACATTGCCAAACTAATGAATGACATTCCTGAAGTACACAGGCTACAATTCACACAAAAACTACCAGAAATATATGCAGAGTATATAAAGACAGCAACGAACTCTGAGCACAACCCAGGGATTGAGAATTTAGAGAGTCAAAGTAGCAATGTAGAAGGACATAGCGTCGAGGTACACAAAAATGAAGGCAATATTGTAGAGCAAACTGATGATATGAATAAGGAGATAAAAAATGAGACGAATGAGAAAGACGAAAGCAACAAGGCGAAAGATAAGGGTAATACCGAGAATAAATGCAGAAACGAGAAAGTTGGAACAAAAATCACAGAGGTAGCCAAGTCGTACACGGATACAAACAAGAATAATGCAATCACAGATGAAAATATTTGCAGGTATTATGCAAAAGGACAGTGCAGATATGGGCCCAGAGGCACGGAATGCTCATTCATGCACCCACGGAAATGCCGGAACTGGTTAGGGAAAGGCAGATGTCGTTTTGATACTGAGTGTAGATATTTTCACCCTAAGCTATGCAAACTCTCAGTTAATGAGAGGAAATGCTACGATCTTCATTGCCCCGATTTCCACGTCAGAGGTACACAGCGCTATATAAGAGAGGAAGTCCAATATAATAGCCCTGAACATTTTTTAGAGGCAGGCAGAAACAGAGGGAGAAACAGACAGGCAGAAACGTGGCAGGAGTACGGATGGAGAGGGGGAAATGCCCGAGACTGGACTACATTTCGTCATCAAGCCCACACATACTACACCCCCCAACTACACAGAGACTACCACACTCCCCAATATCACTTCCAAAACTGGACAAACCATTGCCACAACAACACACCCTGGGTCAGGGTAGAGAGGAGGGAGAACCACCAAAACCTTCCAGAAGTGACACACAATATGGACAATCATTCATTTTTGCAAACATTCAAGGTCTAAAGCCAAAGTCAAGAAATAAAGTCAAGTTCATAAATGGTCTCCTATTAGAGTCAAACTCCATATTTGGGGCATTCACGGAAACTCATACAAAAGATTACATGGATGGTGAAATCTGGATTCCAAATTATAATTTATACAGATGTGATAGAAAAACTAGGTCAAATGGGGGAGTAGGTCTGTATATTAAAGAGGACCTGGTATGCACAGAACTACTAAACTCAACTAATGAGGTGGTAGAGGTACTTGGAATTAAGGTAGAGAAACTAAACCTAATTATTATTTTAATATATAAACCGCCAGATACAACGGTTGAGGAATTCACAGAGCAGATGCACAAAATAGAGAACATACTTGATGACCTAGCAAACCCAGCTCCAGATATTATCTTCCTTGGAGATTTCAATTTACCGAGTCTAAGATGGAGAATGGCAAACACAAATATCATAGCAGGGAATGACCCGGGAAATAACCAGCCACAGGTCAGAGAACTTTTGAGATTCTGTGACAAATTCTCGCTCAATCAACAGATTACAGAACCAACTAGGAACGAAAACACACTAGACTTGTTATTCACAAACAATGATGAACTAATCAGAGACATAACAATCTCAGATACTTCATACTCAGACCATAAGCTCATTGAAGTGCGAACTAGCATAAATAACGGTAGTAGATCTAAGAGACCCAACAAGCGAGAAGGAATATTCAATCAATTCAATTTCAACAATAAGAGGATTGACTGGGAAAAAATAAATGTAGACCTTTCAACCATTCAATGGGAGACGGTCTTAAGCGACAAAACTCCCACACAGGGAATAGCTCAACTGACAGCTGAAGCTTACAAGGTCTGCTTGAAGCACGTGCCGGTGAGGAGGGGCAGAAAGAGGAACACTCTAGAAAGAGAACGCAGACGACTGTACAGGAGAAGGAAAAAAATACGGAAATGCTTCGGCAGACACAACTATCACAAGCAAGGAAAATAAGCCTAAGCAGGGAGATCGAAGAAATCGAACAAACGTTGAAGCGATCATATGAGTCTGAGGAAATGGAATTGGAACAGAGAGCTATACAAGAGATAAGGAAAAATCCGAAATATTTTTCACATACGCTAAATCAAAATCCAAAACCTCGACCAGTATTGGACCGTTAATTACAAATGAAGGTACGTACACAGAGGACAACAAAGAGATTAGTGAAATTCTAAGAAGCCAGTATGAGGCTATGTTTAGCACACCAATTAACAACATGAAAGTTG
This sequence comes from Procambarus virginalis, assembly GCA_020271785.1. Classification (NCBI taxonomy): domain Eukaryota; kingdom Metazoa; phylum Arthropoda; class Malacostraca; order Decapoda; family Cambaridae; genus Procambarus; species Procambarus virginalis. The sequence continues at coordinate 7,884 of WNGS01004471.1, forward strand.
ATGACCCAGACAGCTTCTTTATGAATGACATTCAAGCTGCAGATAATATAACGGATATTACCACAAACTCGGAAGACTTTGAAAGAGAAATTGACAATATGCCCATGCACTCAGCCCTGGGCCTGACTCATGGAATTCAATATTCATAAAGAAATGTAAAGTACCAGTAGCGAGAGCACTCAGCGTAATATGGAGAAAGAGCCTGGATACAGGGGAGATACCAGCAGCACTTAAATCTGCAGATATAGCTCCGTTGCACAAGGGGGGGAGTAAAGCCTTGGCAAAAAATTATAGGCCAGTTGCACTAACATCACACATAATAAAAGTGTTTGAAAGAGTGATTAGGAATCAAATTTCTAGTTTTATGGAAAACAATGAATTGCACAATCCAGGACAACATGGATTTAGAGCGGGAAGATCCTGTCTGTCACAGTTACTCAACCACTATGACAAAATCACAGAAGCCCTAGAAGAAAAGCAAAATGCAGATGTTGTATACACAGACTTTGCAAAGGCTTTCGACAAATGTGACCATGGGGTGATAGCTCACAAAATGAGGTCAATGGGAATAACTGGAAAAGTAGGACGCTGGATACTCAATTTCCTGTCGAACAGAACACAAAGAGTAACAGTCAATCAGATAAAATCGAGTCCAAGCGATGTTAAAAGCTCTGTACCTCAAGGTACAGTCCTTGCACCGCTACTGTTCCTTATTCTCATATCTGATATAGACAAAAATACACGTCACAGCTTCGTGTCATCCTTCGCAGATGACACAAAAATCAGCATGAAAATTACCTCTGCTGAAGACATTGAAAAACTACAAACAGATGTCAACAAAGTTTTCGATTGGGCAGCAGAAAATAATATGATGTTTAACAGTGATAAATTTCAGGTACTCAGGTACGGCAAAAATGAGGATCTGAAACATAATACAGGGTACAAAACACAATCAAATCTTCCCATAGTAGAAAAACAGCATGTCAAGGATTTGGGAATAATGATGTCCGACGATCTAACGTTTAGGGAGCATAACCAAGCAAATATCGCATCAGCCAGAAAAATGATCGGATGGATTACGAGAACTTTCAAATCCAGGGATCCCATCACAATGGTTGTACTCTTCAAGTCACTTGTGTTGTCCCGTCTCGAATACTGCTCAGTACTCACTTCCCCCTTCAGAGCAGGAGAGATTGCTGAAATAGAGGGAATACAGAGAACATATACGGCACGCATAGACGAGATAAAACACCTAAATTATTGGGATCGTCTCAAAGCTCTCCAAATGTACTCTCTAGAAAGGAGACGAGAGAGATACCAAATAATATACACGTGGAAAATACTGGAGGGCCAGGTCCCAAATCTACACAGTAAAATAACAACGTACTGGAGTGAACGATATGGAAGAAAATGCAAGATTGAACCAGTGAAGAGCAGAGGTGCCATAGGCACAATCAGAGAACACTGTATAAACATCAGAGGTCCGCGGTTGTTCAACGTCCTCCCAGCGACTGTAAGAAATATTGCCGGAACAACCGTGGACATCTTCAAGAGAAAACTGGACTGTTTCCTAAGAGAAGTCCCGGATCAGCCGGGCTGTGGTGGGTATGTGGCTCTGCGGGCCGCTCCAAGCAACAGCCTGGTGGATCAAACTCTCACAAGTCGAGCCTGGCCTCGGGCCGGGCTTGGGGAGTAGAAGAACTCCCAGAACCCCATCAACCAGGTATCAACCAGGTAAGGTCGAGATAGAGTCCTTGTGGGTCTCTTCTCAGACTAGCCTCACCTGGTCCTGCTCCACGTTGGTCGTTGGAATCTCCTCAATGATGTAACACTTTAAGGGACTCCTAGGGTCCTCATCAAATTTATAGTTTAGTGAATATAGGCAACTCGGTGTTGAAGACACTTAGAGCTGAAGGCTTGAGTAATATTGGCAGTATTCAGAAGTGGTTCAACGGAAACACCGCATAAAACTTAACAGTAGTTTATTTACTAACTTAACCACTAATACACAGGGTGCGTGATTTACTTTAGATTGGCGTCAGCAAAGCTATGGTTGCATTAGCGAGACTCTTGATGTCTGGCTAATCGACTCGTATCCACTCGTGGAGAACACCTAACTTAACACAGTTGACAGCCAATCACTAACACGGCAACCTAACTGCCGGTATGCAAAGGGATCACAAGAGTTCCAACCGGATACTCGGTAATGATGATATGCAATAAACACAATAATAATCACACAATAACTAAATGTGTGGTGTATGTGAAGCTCACATCCACAGACGAGTGAAATGCTGTGATACCACACAGATAAACATGCATACACCGTCGATTCACCTATAACCTGCGACAGGTATAAGAAGGTGAGAACTGTGGTTGACCCCTCAGATCAACACAGACACAATAAAACAATGACAAGATCTTGTACTTACAGATAAGGTACCTTTCCTTACGCACTCACTCAGACTCGTTTATACAAGCACTCGTAGGTGGCCTGATAGCTGGTTTCGCTCGTAGACACGGAGGGTACTCGCAGTATCTTGAGATGATTTCGTGAGTAGGGCGTGCTGTATGCTTAACAGACAGACACACGCGCGCACACTGGCACTGACGGTGCGTGAGGTGGTGACGTCACGTAGGAGCTAGGGCGGCGGCGGCTGGCGGTGGCTGGCGGCGGTACCATGCACTACACTGTACACTGTGGTACAGGTACACTGTGGTAATGTCACACACAGATTACTTAGGCGGCGGCACTGCCTTAGTTCACTCTAGGTCACTCACGACGATCTTTGTCACCAGGGGTTACCTGATACCAGTCTGTTTCGCTCTGGAGATTTGTCACTTTAGGCTTCTAAACAATATATTCGCACTCGTGATTCTGGCGAGTGTGTGGTATATCGCAAAGACGCTGAGTTAACTTGACGGTGAGGGTTAGACGGTGTTCAGTCTATTGGCCGGTAGAACAGAACACGTCCACTTTGCAAGAGATCCCTCACAAGAATGAATCTTGCCTGAAGCTCAGGGCGTCTCGTGGGCACACACAAAAGAGTTACAATTGACCAATAGCATTGCAGCAAATGAGCGGGAACCAATCATATTAGCTCGTTCGATGAGCAGTAGCAGGAGTGACGTCATGAACACGTCATAGCTGTTATTCAACATCGCGCCGGTTGACCCCAGAGGTCAGACGCTGCTGGCGTCTCCCCTCTGTCTCTCACGCGGGCACCAGCCATGTACTCACTGACCCTTGGTGGACAGTATGCTTAACTTCCTGTATCTACTTCCTGCCTGGACATAAGGCGGCCTACGTATTTTAACAGTGTTCCTGGTTTAGTGGGCATTCTGGAGATACCCAACATGCCAGAAAACTATCCAGGATTAAGGGAAATAGGCTTTGTGCACGAAAGATCAGTGCACTGTGCACTGCAATGAGCCATTCAAGTCTGATGTGGGAGTATGTCTCCCAAGATCCTCCCACAGAAATTAATTCAGATTTAGAAGAACTAAGAAATGCCCAGAGACCTGAAAGCTGCAGTATTAAAAGTTATGACAAGTTTTGTAATAATAGGTATTTGTATGGTCAGCATAGTAGCCGAACCAGGCAATGTGATGTAGTCATTGCGCGAATTCGCCTTGGCTATAGACACATCTGGCAGGTTAGTGAGGCTGAGCCACTACTAGAATACTCAGATTGTAAACTCTGTGATAAACCTTTAATGCATTCACTAGAACACTACATTGATGAATGTGAAACCGTAAAGGACTTTAGACCTCCTGGCCTCTTGTACCACCAATTGTGTAACTATTTTATTGACTCAGGTGTTCTGGACGACATCCTAACAATTTACCCAAAATTTGCTTGTCCATTTTAAAGAATGAAGAACAATTTTTATGTATATTACTTCTAAGCTGCATCACCTATGAACCCATCCCTTCCTTTGTGTGGCAGTGCACAGTAGAAACTTGTTTTCACATATCCATATATTAAAACATTGATTGTAACCATGATATATATGTGCTTCAGCCTACAGTTTAGACCTATTGTCTTATGTATGACCCTCTGTCCTGCGTGACAGTGAATACTAGCATTATCCTCACTTTAATCAGACTATCAAAATCCTCAGATTAGGCAAAATTGTAATTAATTTTGTCAATAAAGATGTTAATAATAATAATTACATTAGAGAGTGCAATAATACTGAAAAGTGTATATTCTTTTCAACTTTGTTACCTCAATTCTCGTCCTAGATTTTTCAATTTGGTATCAATGTGTTCGCAATAGAGTTCTGTACAGGACTAAAGGCATATAAACTCAAAAAACCCGGCTTACCATCCGCAACAAACAGAAAAAGCGAGAGCGTAGACCCAGGAGTGCACAAGAGCCATAAAATGTATACACTCTTTTCACTTTGGTCACCTCATTTGTCATCCTAGGTCTTTCATTTTGGTATCAATGTGTTCGCAATAGAATTCCCAACGGGAGTGTATGCATAAAATGTCAAAAACAGCAGTGCGCTCCACCCGCTGACGTGATGAAAGCAGGCCGCATTACCCAGAAGAGAGTGCTATGCAGTGCCTGGCCTTCCATTAGAGAGCCTTTTAATATAGAGAGTGAATACTCTTTTCAACTTTAATTGTCACCTCAATTCTCGTCCTAGGTTTATCAATTTGGTATCAATGTGTTCGCAATAGAATTTTCTACAGGTTTAAATGCAAATGAACTCCAAAAGCGTATAAGCCAAAAGCGAGTGCATATAACTCCATTAGTGGACATTTAGCAGCTAAAGTTTTGACTCCATACTTCGTCATTAGTGGGCGAAAGTGCTAATTAGAAACCTGTCATACGAAGAAAGATTGTCAAAGCTTAAATTACAATCTCTAGAAAGGCGATGAATTAGGAGTGACATATGGTAGAGGTGCACAATAGGATGAATGGACATAACAAAGGGGACATTAATAGGGTATTAAAAGTAACAACACAAGACAGAACTCGAAACAAAGTGTAAAAATTGGAAAAATTTAGCTTTAGGAAAGAACTGCATGGGTATATACACTGGGTTTGTACCTCAAGGTTCATGTATGCAATATTACAGAGTTCCAATTAATTCCCATTCATGCAGTTAATTTGTTGTGTTTATGTACTATATGTTTTTTATGTTAAAATGTTTTTGTTGGTTTGTTTCTATATTTTCATAAGTAAAGTATGCTTACCCACTTATTCCAAGTTTTATAGTAACTTTACAAGGCTTAAAACAAAGTTCAATATATATTCTGGTTTTCATACAGGAATTATACGTTAATATAACATCATAATAACGTAATGATGTCGTGTAAATAACGTTATATTGACGTCATATAAATGTTATATTTATGTTATAAGAAAGTAAATTGGATAGGTTTACATAGAGTAAACAAAAAAAAACAAAATGTTGACTGAAAATTATATATTCTTAAATATAAAGCATGAAAACATTACAATTCCATAGCATTTACTATTATTTTAAAATTTTTACATAAATCTTAGAAACCTGTGTCTCAAAAATATATGTTTTTAGTTATATCTAATGGTTTTAAGGACGTCAGATATAGGTATTTATCTTAAAAGTTACAAAATTACCTTTGTGGCACCATTTAAAAACGTTCACAAACGTTCTGTGTTTGCTGGGTCGTATGGGCCAATAGCAGCTGCCTCGTATGGGCCAATAGCAGCTGCCTCGTATGTGCCAATAGCAGCTGCCTCGTATGGGCCAATAGCAGCTGCCTCGTATGGGCCAATAGCAGCTGCCTCGTATGGGCAAATAGCAGCTGCCTCGTATATGCCAATAGCAGCTGCCTCGTATGGGACAACAGGAGCTGCCTCATATGGGCCAATAGCAGCTGCCTCGTATGGGCCAATAGCAGCTGCCTCGTATATGCCAATAGCAGCTGCCTCGTATGGGACAATAGGAGCTGCCTCATATGGGCCAATAGCAGCTGCCTCGTATGGGCCAATAGCAGCTGCCTCGTATATGCCAATAACAGCTGCCTCGTATGGGCCAATGGGAGCATTTGGCCATGAACACATTCAGAACACCTCGAGTGAGAGCAGCCACACCCAGCCAGTCTCCCACACTCCAACATCTTACTCGCCAACATTGCTCCTCCCACCATACTGTTATAGTTCTTATTACACATGTTCTATATACCTATCTACATGTTTTATTTACCAGAACTATGCAAGTAAGCCGGTATTGTGTCCAATCAGTACAGTGGCCACCATACACTGCATGAAAAATCACACAGCAGACGACGCTACGATTACGTCACCTCCCTCACCAAAATAGCTCCTCTCAACATTCTCCTGTTGCTGTTCTTACACTATATACACACACTATATATACCCATGTACATATGTTTTACCCATAGCAAACCACTAAGCTAGTATGGTGAGCAAAACAAGAGTGGCTGCCACACACACACAGTGGAGGCTACCTCAATTCTCGCCCTCCCTCCCTCCCTCACCAAAATTCCTCCTTCCACAATACTACGCACAACGCTAATTATAACCACAATCCTGGTCACTAATTCCTGTAAATGAATAATTGACCACATGTTTATTTTGAAAAGGAACCTAAGAAATCATTTGAAGATTCCTAGATGGACGAAATAATGCTGTGGTGCTGTGGCTAGTGCTGTGAACATCGTGAACAGCATTGAATCACTGATATTTGAACATTGTACCCAGTCATTATCACACTCAGGCTCTTCTATAACACTATCATAGCTAAATAATACAAGTTATATATATATATTTTTGACATTATTAGGTGATGATGTGGTCACACGCTGAACAGCAGTGCTGTGCGCTCATGCTGCGAGCGCCAGCCTTGGTTGCTCAATCACTACTTAGGCTCCCACACCCGGGAATGTGGACCACGATTTTTTTTAAAGATGGCGTCTGTTTACAAGAGCCCTGAGGAAGCTGATGTGAACCCTGTGTAGCCGCGGGAGTTTTGAATGGAACGTGAAAAATACAAATACCAAATACGCGTTGCGCAAACCAGACGTGAGCCTGCAGGCGCGTTACACAGTTTAAGGGTTAAAATGTGAATTTTGTATAAAAAAAATGCAAAATCAGTTACAGAAAATTCTTAAGTGCAAGTTAGAAAGCTTTATTAAAAATGGTGATTGGACAAAGAAATCCAATCCAAACAACGTGTTAAATTTGTCTTCCAAGACGATAGGTGAAAATGTGGTTACTGCTTTGGGTTATGGTATGTCATTTGCCATTTCAAATCAACCTTCTGCAGTTAAGATTGCTAGTTCATTGTTGCAGCTTGAAAAACAAAACTTTCTTTCTTCACAAAACCTAAACCTGGTTAAAGGTATGGTTTATGGTTCAATGTTGACGCCCCAAACAAACAATTTTCCCGAAAGATTCAAACGGAGCTTACAGGAGTTAAGAGCCGACCCTTCCATTCATATAACAAAGGCTGATAAATCCAGCACTATTGTTATTTTAAACAAGGAGGAATATATTTCGAAAATGAATGATCTCCTCCTAGATTCTTCAACATACACTAAGCTCAGGAAAAAATCCTCTTGAGGACATCATCAAGTTCTTCAATAGCAGCTTGAGGAAATTGTTAAGTAAACATAAAGATCTTCTCAATCAATTTACTACCTCATCACCTTCATTACCATATCTTTATGGACTTGTTAAGACGCACAAACCTAACAATCCCATGAGACCTATCATTAGTTCTGTGGGATCCATTTCTTACAAGCTCTCCAAATGGCTTACCAAAATTTTGTCCCCCATTGTTAGGAACTATTTCCTCTTCTCATTTAACAAATTCTCTTGAATTAGTTAACAAATTGAATAGTGTTCTTGTCACTCCTGATGTAAAGTTAATCAGTTTTGACGTTTGTTACTTGTTCACAAAGGTACCGGTTGATGATATTGTCGATCATCTCGCTCGTGAACTAATGAGCCATGTTTTACCTCTTTCCGCTGATATTATTGTCAATCTTGTTAAGATGTGCATTAAAGAATGTAAATTTACCTTTAATAGTGAGTATTATTTACAGACTTTTGGAATGGCAATGGGGAATCCTTTATCACCATTGCTTTCAAACTTGTACATGGAATTCTTCAAAAAGAAATTTGTTAAAAAAAAAAACCTGGAATCATTCCATGGTTTAGATATGTTGATGATATCTTGTGAATATGGCCTTCAGATGCAAACACTGACGAATTTGTAGCCAAACTTAATGAACAAGTAACCTCTATAAAATTTACTATGGAGACTGAAATTGATAATTGTTTGCCATTCCTAGATGTTCTTATTCATAGGGAAGATTCTTCTCTAAAGTTTAATGTCTACAGAAAACCTACGAATAATTTAAGAACATAAGAACATAAGAACAAAGGCAACTGCAGAAGGCCTATTGGCCCATACGAGGCAGCTCCTATTTATAACCACCCAATCCCACTCATATACATGTCCAACTCATGCTTGAAACAATCGAGGGACCCCACCTCCACAATGTTACGCGACAATTGGTTCCACAAATGAACAACCCTGTTACTGAACCAGTATTTACCCAAGTCTTTCCTAAATCTAAACTTATCCAGAGGAAGAGGAAGAGATGCAGATTGGAACGAGAACGTCGTTCCCTATATAGGCGAAGAAAACGAATCGCGGTACAACTTGAGAGTCGCACCCTATCTCAGGAACGGCGAAGAAGGTTAGGTAGCGAAATAGGAAAAATTGAACTCAAGCTACAAGAATCATACAAACGCAGGAGAGGGAAAGAGAGCAAAAGGCCATCAGTGAAATAGAGAGAAACCCGAAATATTTTTTCTCCTATGCAAAATCAAGATCAAAACCACATCTAGTATCGGGCCCTGCGAAAGGAAGATGGAACTTTCACCGATGACAACAAAGAAATGAGCGAGCTACTGAGGAAGCAATACAACTCTGTCTTCAGCGAGCCATTAAACGCACTAAAGATCGATAACCCAAATGAATTTTTCATGGATATGATACCAACATCAAATCATATATCAGACGTCCCCCTATCCCCACTGGATTTTGAAGAAGCCATAAAGAGTATGCCTATGCACTCCGCACCAGGCCCGGATTCTTGGAACTCCATATTCATCAAGAACTGTAAAAAACCACTATTGCAGGCCCTTCACATTCTGTGGAGACAAAGCCTAGATACTGGCGTTATTCCTGATATACTAAAAACAGCAGAGATAGCACCACTTCATAAAGGAGGAAATAAGGCAGAGGCAAAAAATTACAGACCGATAGCACTAACATCGCACATCATAAAAATTGTTGAGAGAGTGCTAAGAAGTAAGATCACAAAATACATGGAATCACAGCATCTCCATAACCCCGGACAACATGGTTTCAGAACAGGGCGCTCTTGCCTGTCGCAGTTGCTGGACCACTATGATATGGCATTAGATGCTATGGAAGACAAACAAAATGCTGATGTAATTTACACAGATTTCGCAAAAGCTTTTGATAAATGTGACCATGGTGTTATTGCCCATAAAATGCGCTCAAAAGGAATTACCGGAAAAGTAGGCAGATGGATCTACAATTTCCTGACCAACAGAACCCATGTGTAATAGTCAACAAAATAAAATCCAACCCGTCAACCGTTAAGAGCTCAGTCCCCCAGGGTACTGTGCTTGCTCCAGTACTTTTTCTCATCCTCATATCGGACATAGACAAGAACACAACCTATAGCACTGTATCATCCTTTGCAGATGACACTAGGATCTTCATGAGAGTAGGCAACATAGAGGACACGGCAAACCTCCAGTCAGATGTAGATCAGGTCTTTCTATGGGCTACAGAAAATATATGGTGTTAACGAAGACAAGTTCCAGCTCATGCGCTATGGAAAAAATGAAAATATAAAAAACGGAAACCACGTACAAAACTCAGGCAAATCATAACATAGAACGAAAAGGCAATGTAAAGGATTTGGGTGTACTCATGTCGGAAGACCTTACCTTTAAAGAACACAATAAAGTAGCCGTCACAACTGCAAGAAAAATGACAGGTTGGATAACAAGAACTTTTCACACTAGAGATGCTATACGATGATGACACTTTTCAAAACGCTTGTGCTCTCTAGAGTGGAGTACTGCTGCACAATGACAGCCCCTTTCACTGCTGGTGAAATTGCTGACCTGGAGAGCGTGCAGAGATCCTTTACTGCTAGAATCCACTCGGTAAAACATCTAAACTATTGGGACCGACTAAAGAGCCTAAATCTGTATTCCCTTGAGCGCAGGCGGGAGAGATACATAATAATTTACACGTGGAAAATATTAGAGGGGCTGGTCCCAAACCTGCACACAGAAATAACATCACATGAGACCAGAAGACATGGCAGGATGTGCAGAATACCCCCGTTGAAAAGCAGAGGTGCAACTGGTACTCTGAGAGAGAACTCTATCAACATCAGAGGCCCGAGACTGTTCAACACGCTTCCACTACACATAAGGGACATAACTGGCAAACCCCTCACAGTGTTCAAGAGAGAACTGGATAAGCACCTCCAAAGGATACCTGATCAACCAGGCTGTGACTCATACGTCAGGCTGCGAGCAGCCGCGTCCAACAGCCTGGTTGATCAGTCCAGCAACCAGGAGGCCTGGTCGATGACCGGGCCGCGGGGACGATAAGCCCCGGAAGCACCTCAAGGTATCCTCAAGGTATC
>WNGS01004471.1:45138-59246 GCA_020271785.1 Procambarus virginalis
AACAAGCTGCAGCTAGTCTTCCTCCCAGTTTCAATGTCTCCCATGCAAGTAAGTTAATGCCCCCGTTCATAGAAACGGAGGTTGATGTGTTCTTCACTACTTTTGAGACCCTTGCTAATCAACTTAGTTGGCCTGACGACCAATGGGCTACCCTTCTCCGAGTACATTTAACAGGTAGAGCAGCCGTCACCCTCAGCACTTTGGCTTCAGAAAACGACTACACCACCTTGAAGCAAGCTGTGTTGGACGCCTACCTTCTCTCCACCGAAAGCTATCGACGAAAGTTCCGTGACTACATCAAGGCAAGTACCACCACCTTCTTAGAATTTGCTAACACCAAACGGAGATATTTCATGAAATGGCTGGAGGCAGCACATGTCTCTACTTTTCCAGAGCTTGTCAACCTCATACTGGTTGAAGAATTTTTGAGACGTGTACCTCCTCCTGTCCGCCTATACTTAGCGGACAAAGAAGAGACCGATTTGGTGAAGTGCGCGAAGTCAGCTGACACTTACAGCCTCATCCACCGGCTGACCACAGAACCTACCAGCAAGAAGTCTTGGTACAGTTACGAGAAAGTGAGCCCAGATCAAGGTACCTCTCAACTGTACTGCAGGTATTGTCGACTATATGGACATACCATTGAGAAATGTGGTAAGTCCCAATCTAAAGGTAACATCGAACCTCCTAAGTCTAAACCTACTCACCCTAAGTCCGGTAAGCCTGTAATGAATATTGGTGTTCATGCTAATGATCTCTCTCTCTTTAGCAAGCATCTATATCCAGGAACTATCTCTACTCACGGTTCAGATTCAGAGGGACGTTTTGGACTTAAGATCCTGCGGGACACAGCGGCTTTACAATCGATCGTCTTGAAATCAGCTGTGCCCAACGTCGCCTACACAGGAGAGACTGTATTCATCACTGACCTTACTGCTACAACTCCTTATCCCCTTGCCAGAGTTTACCTAGATTGTCCCTTCGTGAATGGTGAAGTCCAAGTCGCCGTCAGGGAAAAGCCTTTTCCCATGCCTGGAGTGCAACTTCTCCTGGGCAACGACTTGGCAGAAGACCAACAACCAAACAACCTGATCGTCAAGGACATATCCGAGGTAAGCAACTCTGTGGTGGATAACCCGATTTTTGAGCATGTTCCAGCAAAGGTTCAAGAGAGTGATGAAGGTTCTCCTCCTGTTATGGTGACCACCCGTGCTCAAGCTGCACGACCACAGCCAGCTGACTCTACTGCTACCGCTATCCCTCAGGACCCTTCGAAACTACCCCCTAATCTGACCGCTTTGGAGTTCCATAAGTTACAGAGAGATGATCTTACCTTGACACCATTATTCTTTCAGGCTGAAACCCAATCCGACAGTGTTCCTGGGTTCTTTATGGAGAACGAATTACTCTATCGCAGGTATAGACCCAGTAAACTGAAGGACGAGGACGATTCTTCTGACGACGTCAGAAGATCCAGACAATTTCTTTATGCGGGATATCCAAACCCCTGTAAATATAACTGATATCAACACGAGCGCACTAAATTTTGAAAGAGAAATTGAAAACATGCCCATGCACTCGGCCCCAGGTCCAGACTCATGGAATTCAATATTTATAAAGAAATGCAAAGTGCCGGTAGCACAGGCACTCAGTATAGTGTGGAGGAAGAGCTTGGACACGGGGGAGATACCAGATGCACTTAAAGTAGCAGACATAGCCCCTCTACACAAGGGAGGGAGCAAAGCATTGGCAAAGAATTATAGACCAGTTGCACTAACATCACACATAATAAAAGTATTTGAGAGAGTGATTAGGAGTCAGGTCACCAATTTCATGGAGACCAATGACCTTCACAACCCAGGCCAACATGGATTTCGAGCGGGAAGATCGTGCCTCTCACAGCTACTTGAGCACTACGATAAAGTCACTGAGGCATTAGAAGAAAAACAGAATGCTGATGTGATATACACGGACTTCGCAAAGGCTTTCGATAAATGTGACCATGGCGTGATAGCACACAAAATGAAGTCAATGGGAATAACCGGTAAAGTAGGACGCTGGATACTCAGTTTTCTGTCAAACAGGACTCAGCGAGTAACGGTCAACCATATAAAATCTAGTCCAAGTGCAGTTAAAAGCTCTGTACCTCAGGGTACAGTCCTTGCACCGCTGCTTTTCCTTATTCTCATATCAGATATAGACAAAAATACAAGTCACAGCTTCGTATCATCCTTTGCAGACGACACAAAAATCAGTATGAAAATTACCTCGGCTGAAGACATTGAAAAACTTCAAGCTGATATTAATAAAGTTTTCGACTGGGCATCAGAAAATAATATGATGTTTAACAGTGACAAATTCCAGGTACTCAGGTACGGTAAAAATGAGGACCTTAAACATAATACAGGGTACAAAACACAATCAAATGTGCCCATAGTAGGAAAACAACATGTAAAGGATTTGGGAATAATGATGTCTGACGACCTAACGTTTAGGGAGCATAACCAGCAAATATTGCGACAGCCAGAAAAATGATAGGATGGATTACGAGAACTTTCAAATCCAGGGATCCCATCACAATGCTTGTACTCTTCAAGTCACTTGTGCTGTCCCGTCTTGAGTACTGTTCAGTACTCACTTCCCCCTTCAGAGCAGGAGAGATTGCTGAAATAGAGGGAATACAGAGAACATATACGGCACGCATAGACACGATAAAGCACCTAAATTATTGGGATCGTCTCAAAGCTCTCCAAATGTACTCACTAGAAAGAAGACGAGAGAGATATCAAATAATATACACCTGGAAGATACTGGAGGGCCAGGTCCCAAATCTACACAGTAAAATAACAACGTACTGGAGTGAACGATATGGAAGAAAATGCAGAATAGAACCAGTGAAGAGCAGGGGTGCCATAGGCACAATCAGAGAACACTGTATAAACATCAGAGGTCCGCGGTTGTTCAACGTCCTCCCAGCAAGCATAAGAAATATTGCCGGAACAACCGTGGACATCTTCAAGAGGAAACTAGATTTATTCCTCCAAGGAGTCCGGACCAGCCGGGCTGTGGTGGGTATGTGGGCCTGCGGGCCGCTCCAAGCAACAGCCTAGTGGACCAAACTCTCACAAGTCAAGCCTGGCCTCGGGCCGGGCTTGGGGAGTAGAAGAACTCCCAGAACCCCATCAACCAGGTATCAACCAGGTATCAACCAGATTGGGCAGACGTTGAACAACTAGTGATTCCTACCAGCCTGCGGCCCACGATTCTACACCTGGCCCATGGAGCATTGTCACCCTACGGGTTCAACAAGACTTACCATGAAATTCGACAAGACTACTACTGGCCAGGTATGGTAAACGACGTCAAGAATCATGTCAAGCTGTGCCACGTGTGTCAGTTAGCCGGGAAACCGAACGTTTCCATTCCCAGACCACCACTGATACCCATCCAGGTGCCTGAGGAACCGTTCCACAAACTTATTATTGACTGTGTTGGTCCTTTGCCTCGGACCACTGCCGGCAACGCTTATATCTTAACCATCCTGTGTCCTACCACCAGATTTCCGATAGCAGTTCCAGTGAAAAATATTACGGCTGCTACAGTGGTGAAGAATCTACTGAAGATCTTCACCCAGTATGGGTTTCCGAGGGAGATTCAGAGCGACTGTGGCACTAACTTCACCAGTGATCTCTTCAAACGGACTCTGGAGGAGTTCAACATCAAACAGGTACTGTCCAGCCCCTATCATCCTGCTTCACAGGGTTCTCTCGAGCGTAGTCATCAGACCATCAAGGCACTCTTAAAAAAGTTTTGCAATGAGACCTCAAAGGATTGGGATAGGCAAATTGATCTCATCATATGTATTTTCAGAAGTCTTCCCAACGAGTCACTAGGAGTATCTCCTTATGAGATGCTCTACGGACGTAAGTGCCGTACACCTCTCAAGGCTTTCAAGGATTCTCTACGTGATGCCACCTTCAGTGAGCATCAGAATGTGCCCCAGTATCTTCAAAACCTCCGACACATTCTAGAGAGGGTCCATTCCTTTGCTAGCAACAACCTACAGAAAGCCCAAGAGAGGATGAAGACTCGTTACGACCAGCACTGCCAAGTAAGGAAGTTTAAACCAGGAGACTTAGTTCTTGCCTATTTCCCTATACCAGGTTCTCCTTTACAGAACAGGTTCTCAGGACCCTACCGTGTTAAGGAGTGCCGGAACAACTTCAACTACGTTCTCGAGACCCCCGATAGGCAGCGGAAGGCCCAGCTGTGCCACATCAATCTACTCAAGCCCTATCAAGGGGTTCCTCCCACTGTGTTAACCAATTTCACCTCATTTACAGGTCCATACAGCCACAGTGAGACCTTCCCTGCTTCTCCTTCCGAAAACACTGACACTGAGACAGCGCTTTCTAATTCGGAAATCCTTACTGACTTTCACCATCATTTTCAAGACAATAATTGTGCTCCTCTATCATATTCTAATACATCTCTCGCCTCACCAGTTATCACCAAGTCTCCCATCCTCCATATCGACGCCAGTGGTACCGGCAACGTGGGTGACCTGGTACAACAAGGCGAAGAGACTATACGTACCAACTACCATAAACGACACCACGAGCAACAAGGAGCTACTCGTCGTCCTGAACGGGCAACACTTTGCTCCATACCAGCAAAGTACTCAGTCCACCACCATCTACATGGACCACAACCATCTTCATTTCCTACAGACAGCCCAACTCAACCATCGACTACTTCTATAATGGGCTTGCCAGCTACATCATTTCAGCCTGGAGATTGCTACACCCAGAAGTCTGACTACCTCATATCAGACGTCCTCTCCAGCA
Organism: Procambarus virginalis; assembly: GCA_020271785.1. Taxonomy (NCBI): domain Eukaryota; kingdom Metazoa; phylum Arthropoda; class Malacostraca; order Decapoda; family Cambaridae; genus Procambarus; species Procambarus virginalis. The sequence goes on from WNGS01004471.1 coordinate 49,986, forward strand.
TCACTGAGGTAGAGCAGCTCCACCTCCCACTCTACCTCCCGTGAACGTGACTCTACCAGAACAGCAGGCTTCGGGGGAGAGTTGTGACGATAATCTCTTCCCAGAGATTGAGCCTGCTATATCTTCCCATCGTCCCATTCTCAACAATATGCAAGATACGTTTTATAGTGGCTTAACGTATATATCAAGACAGCCACACGCACCTGCAACTCCCTCCTTCCCCCCACTTCTGCACACCTGGTCGCGCCGACGGCTACAGTCCCAGACAAACTGCTTGTTACTGGACGCCCTGCGTTCTCATTGGCCGCTAACCAACACACCACTCCAGCTCCACGCCAATCACATTCCTCGCTAGCCATTGTCAGGACCGGCCAGCCATTCTCTCACCAGAATATATCCAGTGCTCATGCTATGAACACCTAAGTTGACTCACCTCGTGTGATCAAATAGAGGTTTATAGCTAGCGCATATATTCCCAGCACTAATATTATTTTACTTGTTATTTTATGTCACTTCTCCTCCCTTTAACGTAATTCAGTTTTATGTTCAGTTATTTTTCCACTTGTTGTTCTGCACCATTAAGCCAAGATTTTGCCTTTATTTCAATTTGTTTCTTAGTGTTATTAAGAGCATTGTTTATTATTGTGTTTTATGTCTCTTCCCTTACCTTACCACAGATTATCAAACACGCAGTCATTCTTTTTTTTTACTTTTTGTTTTATATGTGGCCTGGCCTTAACATCTGTTAGTGGAAGACTGCCGACCACCATACTCCACTACTTTACCGTCACATATAATATATATATATATATATATATATATATATATATATATATATATATATATATATATATACATACATACATTGCCCCATATATATATATATATATATATATATGAAATAGATATTAATTTACTTACATCTTAGCCTAGACGGGGAGGAGAGTGGTCGGTTTCGACACTATTTCAATAATACACGGAGTGGGGGAGGTGTAGCGTCCTTTTATTGACTTAGAACAGGTTTGCGGCGTTGCCACATACAACATCTCTCATCCTTTATGTAAGAGAAGGGTTAGGCCTGCCGTAGAGAACACTTTTTTCTCTGTCTCGTCTCGAGGTCATCTCTAGGCGACTTCTCCATCAAAAAAACATCGGGTAGGCTGTCTATACCCTGAGGGGGCGGTGTTCCTTGCTGAGTGAATACACACTCACTCACACACACACACACACACATATGGGATATAAGGGAAGATACGATGGAAGCGCCCTTGGGAATGAGTGACCATAGTGTATTGAACTTTGAGTACCTGGTAGAGCTAGGAATTATCTCCCCCAAAATAGAACTAGGAATCAAAAGGCTGGCCTTCCGAAAGGGTAATTATGTACAGATGAGAAGTTTCCTAAGTGAAATACCTTGGGACACAGACCTCAGAGATAAGTCTGTACAGGGTATGATGGACTATGTTACCCAAAAGTGTCAGGAGGCAGTAAACAGGTTCATCCCGGTCCAAAGGGTAAAATCCGAGAAGCAACAGAAGAATCCATGGTATAATAGGGCATGTATGGAAGCAAAGAAACTGAACAAAGGGGCGTGGAGGAACTTCCGGAATAACAGAACACCAGAAAGCAGAGAGAGATACCAGAGAACCAGGAATGAGTACGTCAGGGTGAGAAGAGAAGCAGAGAAAAGTTTTGAAAATGATATAGCAAACAAAGTCAAGACCGAACCAAAGCTACTCCACAGTCACATCAGAAGGAAAACAACAGTGAAAGAACAGGTATTGAAACTTAGAACAGGCGAGGACAGGTATACAGAGAATGACAAAGAGGTGTGTGAAGAACTCAACAAGAGGTTCCAGGAGGTTTTCACAATAGAACAAGGTGAGGTCACTGTGCTAGGAGAAAGGGAGGTAAACCAGGCGGCCTTTGAAGAGTTCGAAATTACGAGAGAGGAGGTCAAGAGGCACCTGCTGGATCTGGATGTTAGAAAGGCTGTTGGGCCAGACGGGATCTCACCTTGGATACTGAAAGAGTGTGCAGAGGGACTTTGCTTGCCACTCTCCGTAGTGTATAGTAAGTCACTGGAGATGGGAGACGTACCAGAAATATGGAAGACGGCGAATGTGGTCCCAATATACAAAAAGGGCGACAGGCAAGAGGCACTGAACTATAGGCCAGTGTCCTTGACTTGTATACCATGCAAGGTGATGGAGAAGATCGTGAGAAAAAACCTGGTAACACATCTGGAGATAAGAGACATCGTGCCAAATCGCCAACATGGGTTCAGGGAGGGTAAATCTTGCCTTACAGGCTTGATAGAATTCTACGATCAGGTGACAAAGATTAAGCAAGAAAGAGAGGGCTGGGCGGACTGCATTTTCTTGGATTGTCGGAAAGCCTTTGACACAGTACCGCATAAGAGGCTGGTACATAAGCTGGAGAGACAGGCAGGTGTAGCTGGCAAGGTGCTCCAGTGGATAAGGGAGTACCTAAGCAATAGGAAGCAGAGAGTTACGGTAAGGGGTGAGACCTCCGATTGGCGTGAAGTCACCAGTGGAGTCCCACAGGGCTCTGTACTCGGTCCTATCTTGTTTCAGATATATGTAAATGATCTCCTGGAGGGTATCGATTCATTTCTCTCAATGTTTGCGGACGATGCCAAAATTATGAGAAGGATTAAAACAGAAGAGGACTGTTTGAGGCTTCAAGAAGACCTAGACAAGCTGAAGGAATGGTCGAACAAATGGTTGTTAGAGTTTAACCCAACCAAATGTAATGTAATGAAGATAGGTATAGGAAGCAGGAGGCCAGATACAAGGTATCATCTGGGACAGGAAATTCTTCAGGAGTCAGAGAAAGAAAAAGACTTGGGGGTTGATAACACGCCAGATCTGTCTCCTGCAGCACATATCAAGAGGATAACATCAGCGGCATATGCCAGGCTGGCCAACATACGAACGGCATTCAGAAACTTGTGTAAAGAATCATTCAGAACTTTGTATACCACATATGTCAGGCCAATCCTGGAGTATGCAGCTCCAGCATGGAGTCCATATCTAGTCAAGGATAAACTAAACTGGAAAAGGTTCAAAGATTTGCCACCAGACTAGTGCCCGAGCTGAGAGGTATGAGCTACGAGGAGATTACTAGACAGCTGATCACCTATTATATACAAAAGTTTATTTAAAATGATCCTCTCCATCATTTTACAAAAACAGGTTAAAAACACAGGTCTGTACTCTCCATTGGCTTTAGGGATAAGGATGATCATAGTTTTTTTTCGTTTACTGGGAATTCTGCCCTCTTTATAACTAATATTAAAGAGGTCTAACAGCGGGCTTTTCGTCATAATGGCAAGTTCATTAAGTATTTCACAAGTTACTCCATCCTCCCCAGGGGCGGTAGATTTCCCAACTTTAATCGCCGTTATTAGTTCTTCTCTGGTAATACCTGTGCAAGTGACATCACCACTGTTACCTGCTGTAAGTATAAAATCCTTTCTTAGATCTTTCCAAGAATCTAACGACTCTCTCGTTACAGTGGGTAATTAAATGAACTAAGTTTGGCAGCTTCCGCCCATTTATTTACGAGATCTTTTGCAATTCCTTACGGGTCAGGATGTGCAACAAAATTATGCTTTATACCCCTTATTTCCTTTATGTCTTGCCAGATTTCCTTCAAGTTTATGTTACCCCTAACTTTCTCTGCAAACTCCTGCCAATACTTGCTCCTAATTTCCTTTCTCTTCTCCCCACACTTTTCTGGGGGGATGCTTTTCTATACCAGATGTTTTCCGGTTCAATGTTGCATTAAATACATCTACCTCCTTAATTAAATCTTCTTAAAATGCTTCTGCCGAAACTGGCTTATAAGTATCATACCAAGACTTAATATGGCCAACAAGAACCCTTAATTCTCCCTCATTAAACTTTAAGCTTTTCCTCTGAAGGCAGGCATGCTTTTTGTCTAGTTTAAGCTGTATTTGTAATGCAAAATTATCTCTTAGCATTTCATCCACAGCAATGAAATTCTCCTCTATGCCCTCAGCATTTATCAAACAAGCATAATCTAATCTCCCTCCCCTCAGATGAGTAGGAGAGGGCTCGCCCAGCAGTTGAACATCTTCATGTTCAACATGTTCATCTTCATGTTCAGAATGTTACCATCCCTATCCCCAGTTTCCTGGAGTGCTACTATATGTTAATATTCTCTCTAAGAGTATAATAGTGTACATCCACCACTCTAGTTTTTAATCCATTAACGTTCCAAGATAATATTATCAATCTACTTTCATCCATGATTAATAATAAAACTACCTTTGCCCTGTCCGTCACATTCCATGAGATACGAGAGTACCTTCGAAACTTCCTTCCAACTCCGTAATATTTTTTCTTTCTCCTCACTTGCACAACTACTACTAACATCGAAGGTAATAGTATTCATATCTATTTTCTTTGTTATTTCTGTATACCGTTTTACTTTAACGAAGGTACCCCCCAGGTGTAGGGAGGAATGATCTTTTCCAGGTATATTTTGAAAATCAGCACCGTTTTGCCACGTACCGCTTCGGTGGGTAGGCGGTTCAATGAGTTAATAACTCTGTGGGTGAAAATGTATCTCCTGTAACTGGTAACTGGCTGTTCAGACGAAGGACTTCGGGTAGATGTAGTTTACATGGACCTGAACAACGGTCGTAGTCTGCTGTCTGCTCTGTGTCGAAGCTGTAGCGTCTTGGGTCGATTAGAACTGTACATGCCGAGTGCTACATTCTTGACTGGAGATTGTACTGTGTTCTATTCGATTGATTCATGAAGATTAAGCCACCCAAGAGGTGACACGGGCATGAATACCCCGTAAGTGGTGGCCCTTTTGAGCCATTACCAGTATCAAAAGATGATACTGGAGATCTGTGGAGGCACAACTGCACCCTGCGGGAGATGTCTCCCGGACCAAATGGTGACCAAATGATGTGTGCTGTTGTTGTTGTTAAAGATTTAGCTACTCAGGACGAAGTGTCCATGTAGCACGAGCTATGGTGAGCCCGTAATTGAGTTTGGTTATACATTTGATTGTTGCCGCCGAAGGCGGCTAGTTTATTGTGCACCCCATACTCATCCTGTGAGCGGTAGCGCAAAAGCATTGCAGAGGGCACAAAAGGTCTTTATCAGACCTCATCTTAGATTACATTAACATTAATGTATGATGACTTACTGTAAATATGTAGATCTTGAAATAGCACTCACTCTGTAACTAGCTGACATTGTAACTATAAGGTGTGAAGGATAGATGGTTATACATGATAACCTTTTTCCTGTGATATTTGGGTCTAAGTTTAAAATGGAGGAGGGGATTTCACTTTTTTTCCTGTTTATTTATCGCTTCTGTTTTAGTGCACTGGTTTTAATCCTGTTTTATTAACTTTATCTTGGTGGTGGATGTAGATGCAGAATGCTCACTAATGAGTCCCATTCCTCAACGGCTTTTTTAATCATTGTAGTCGCGGTGGAATGTGCATCTAATGCAGCTGCTGTCGTTGGATTAATGTTGAGTTTGATGCGCAGGGGTTCAGTAGCTTCACATTCCAGTAAGTAGTGCAACAGTGGCGCCTCTGCTTCAGTTTCACAGATGTGACACTCTTTAACTATTGGGTTCATTACCTCCCAGCAGCACTTGTAACCAAGTCTGAGTCTGTGTATGGCTACTGCAATGTCTCTGGATATCTTTTTGCCAGGCTTGAAAGAGGAGTAACCAGTAGCTTGTTCGTACCATATCGCAGTGGATCTTCCTTCCGCTACTTTGGCTCTGTGGCGACCTTTGATAGTTGAGAATATTTTCTTCTTGATTTGCTCCATTATCTGTGAGAAACTTGGAGGTATTTGAACCTGTACAACAGGTAGAGCAGTGGCAGTTTTTGCTAGTGAGTCTGCCTTTTCATTAGGTGTGTGCTATTCTGATTTATTTATAAAGATTAAGCCACCCAAGAGGTGGCACGGGCATGAATAGCCCGTAATGTACTATTCTCAAGTCGCTTGGTTATGTACGGTGACTACACCTCACAGTAAGATATAGAAGGGTGGAAAACCGTTACCTGTAAATAGGGATAGGATTAATGCTTGTGTAATTAGTTATGCCATTAAGATGATGAGATAATGGAGTATAAGGATTACTCGATCACTACATCACCTTCAACTATTACTAGGGGAACTATTCCATGGTCCAGCGATTTTCTGAAAAGGAGTTTCACTGGCAAGCATAGTGAATTAAGAGCATAAGAATAAAAGTAACTGCAGAAGGCCTATTGGCCCATACGAGGCAGCTCCTATCTATAACCACCCAAACCCACTCATATACATGTCCAACCCACGCTTGAAACAATCGAGGGACCCCACCTCCACCACGTTACGCGGTAATTGGTTCCACAAATCAACAACCCTGTTACCAAACCAGTATTTACCCAAGTCTTTCCTAAATCTAAACTTATCCAATTTATACCCATTGTTTTGTGTTCTGTCTTGTGTTGATACTTTTAATACCCTACTAATATCCCCTTTGTTATGTCCATTCATCCACTTGTAAACCTCTATCATATCACCCCTAACTCTTCGCTTTTCCAGTGAATGCAATTTAAGCTTTGTTAATCTTTCTTCATATAAAAGATTTCTAATTTGGGGAATTAACTTAGTCATCCTACTCTAGACACGTTCAAGTGAATTTATATCCATTCTATAATATGGCGACCAAAACTGAACTGCATAATGTAAATGGGGCCTAACCAGAGCAAGATATAGCTGAAGAACCACACCAGGTGTCTTGTTACTAACACTTTGATTAATAAATCCCAGTGTCCTATTTGCCTTATTACGAGCATTCATCCTTTTGTTTTAAATTCTTACTAATCATAACTCCCAGATCCCTTTCACAATCCGACTTCGCAATCTCAACACCATCTAGCTCGTATCTTGTAACTATCATCATTACCTAGTCTCAAAACTTTACATTTATCAGCATTAAACTGCATCTGTCAATCTTTTTACCATTTCAAAACCCTATTTAGATCAACTTGAAGTGATAGTGAGTCTTCTTCCGTGTTAATTTCCCTACCTATTTTTGTATCATCTGCAAATTTGCAAATGTTGCTACTCAACATAAGAACACAAGAACACAAGAACAAAGGCAACTGCAGAAGGCCCTCCGGCCCATACGAGGCAGCTCCTACCTACAACCACCCAATTAATTTGCCAGTTCCTTTACGACTTGGGACTTAAATCCATTTACACTTTGGGCTTTTGAGTCTTTTAGTTTGTCAATGCTCTTTCTGATTGTGTCTCGTGTAATTGGTATTTCTCTTAATTCATTCTCTTTACCTCCGACAAACATTTGTGTTGGTGATGGGATGTCATTCAAGCTTTCTAGTGTGAACACTGATGTTAGGTATTCATTGAGAGTGTTTGCCGCCCTTTTATCATACAACTTAAAACTGTTAGTCTCATCTTTTATGGGTCCTACGGAGTCAGTTCTTTGTTTGGGTTTTACTTCGTATATATTTGCCCGAAACGCTATGCGTATTAGTGGCTTTAGGTATTGTATTTTTAATTTTAAAATTTTGCCCCGAGGAGCGAATTTATTGGGAGTACTTAGCTGTATCATTAGCTAGGTTATTAACTATACAGTTTGCTGTGCTCAGTCCTTTAACAAATCCATTGACCCCCACCCCTAACATGCCTATTTTGTGCAATAGTCGGTTTAGGATGATCCTTTCAAGCATCTTCCAAATGCATTACATGAGACTGATAGGTCTGTAATTGCCAGGGTCATTGGGTTTCGGTATTGGGACCATTATTGCATGTTTCCATTGTGTGGGCAACACTCCACATAGGAATGACTTGTTAAACAGGTGGAGTAGTGGATTGCCAGACACTTCACACAGTGCATTGAGTATGTCGTAGGTGACGCCATCTTCACCAGGTGCTGTACTTTTACCCTTTTTCATAGCCCCCTTTACTTCCTTGGCTGTAATTGGTTCCCCATACTCGTCATCACTAGATTGTGCTCTTGTTATCCTAATCCTTCTGTCATTATGTCGGAGGAGCTGTTCCCTGCTTACTTCTGCAGGGAGGGAGGAGGATGATGCTGCATCACTCCACTTGTGAATTAGTTCTTCAGCCTTACCCTGGGGGTCGTTGTGAGCCGCAGGCCGGGCTCTGCTCCCCTTAGCTACCTGAATTTTTGCCCACACTTGTCTTGCAGACGTTTCTCTTCCAATAGAGCTAGTGAACTCTAGCCATTGTCTTTCCCTTTGTAACTCATCTGCAATGTATGTACCTTTACCTGAATAAAAAATCTAATCTAAATCTATATCTAATCTATATGCTTAGATATATGCAAATGAGAGAGTAATAGAGCGAAACCTTTAAAATACTGAACAATTTGGAGGATATTGATTCATACAATTTCTTCAAAAGGTGAGATGTAACACGAACAAGGAGCAAAGGTTTCAAGCTCAACAAGCCACAATGTAGGAGTGACAACAAATGCTTTTTAACCCATACGATTATGATCATAGCAATAAGGTTTCTAAAACAGTAGGCATTCTTCCAAAGTCAGACACTGTACTATGTTCCTCGCCCTAACCTAGTCACTCAGTATTATTCACTCATTTATCTATGTCTTGTCTATCTATGTCTTAAAGGTTACAAGATGTACATTAGTCAATACAATTGGTGCTTGTTACGACTCTGGGTTCTTTAGAGGAACCAGAGGTCAAAATGTGAGCTTATTGAGCTACCATAGAGTAAAACGCATTGCGAGTGGCATTTGGCGTATCTTCCCTGCCAGTCGTAAGATTAGTCTTGTCTCGAAGAGTTTAAGGATTGAGCTTGGGGTTGATTATTAAATAATAAAATAGGCACCAACTATGTTTACTAATACTGTCTAATCATTTGTAAAGTAAACCTGAGTAAATTTAGTATCGGGCACCGGTATGATTAGTTGAACAGTTCTGCTGGCAGCATAGCTTTCGGAGAGGGAGACGAGAGACTCGCGGGCCTTCTCGGCTGACTGGTTGTGGTGGAAGGAAGTGCCTCTCCTTCCTCTTATTTATTTATTTCTGTATCTTCGTCTGGTTAAGTTTTCTTTGCTATTTTTATGGTTATATTGTGCATACCTATCGTTCTATGTGTAGAGTAGTATACCTGGGTGTAGTAAGTGTATTTACAGTTTTTATCTTCCTGCTAGGCTAACTGGGGTCCCAGTGTAACCACG
>WNGS01004472.1:0-11095 GCA_020271785.1 Procambarus virginalis
AAACATTTCGTTTCTGTTTTTGAGTGTTGGTTAGACGAAATGTACAATAATACTATACTGGTCCCCCGGTATTAGGTGACATATAGGAGACTGGTAAGCTGAATTGGGGCTCATAAAATGAGGTGCTTCACTTAACCCCATCCTCTACTGTATATCCGGAAGCACAGACACTAGTAACCATTTGAACTCTGCCTTTGATAATGTTAGCAAATGGTTACGACTTAGCGTTTGGCTAAAATATAAGAAGAGAAACAATTTTTTTGGAGAGTAATTGTTAACTTGCTCTAGTGAAGAAGGAACAGAAAAGGAGAGGCAGTTCATGCTAGAAACTATTGAACTCCACCCTTTGTGTGATATTTTCCGCCTCTCTGTATATATATATAATTATCCTAATATATACATCTACTATATATATAATCTATATTATATTTATATATTATATATGGGCGAACAAGCCTGTATGGTCCCCATGTCTATATGAGAATGAAAACACTCACCCCACAAAAGTGACTCGAACCCATGTGCCAGGATGCACTATGCAACTGACATGTGTACAGGAACCTTAACCCTCGGCCCATCAGTGACCCGTACAGTCACTAATCATAGCACTGTACGTTCACTGATGGTCGAGTGGTTAGATCTCCTGTACACCAGTTTCATAGTGCTCCTGGGGCCCCAAGTATGGGTTTTTCGGTTCACTTCTGTGGTGTGAGTTTCAGTTGCATATATGCCGAGGGACCATAACAGGCCTTGTTCGCCCATATAATATTTATATATATATCTATATATTATTAATATATATCATATATATATCTATATATTATATAGAGATATATATAATTAATATATATAATATATATATATATAATATATATATGTCGTACCTAGTATCCAGAACGCACTTCTCAGCCACTATGCAAAGCCCGATTTGCCTAATAAGCCAAGTTTTCATGATTGAAAAATATATTTCTCTCTAATGTTTTTTCTATGAATGATAAGTTACCCATTTCGTTATGTATGGGGTCAATTTTGTTTTATTGAGTTAAAATTAACGTAGGTTATATGAGCCGAACCTACCAACCCTACCTAACCTACCTAGCTTTATAGTAGGTAGGTTAGGTATCAGAAAAAGAGGTAGGTTAGTGTAGGTTAGCGTAGGTTAGGTCAGTTCGAAAAACCAATTAATTCATGAAAACTTGACCTAATAAGCAAATCGGCCTTATCTGCATAGTAGGGCTAGAAGTGCGTTCTGGCTATAGTACGACTATATATTTACTATATATATAGATATATATATATATATATATATAATATATATATAGATATACTATATATAATATATAATTATTCAAAGAATAGACTCCTGTAAATATTTGCTTTAAAGCCATCACACCAACAGCTTGAGATCAATGTAAGCGTTGCATTTGGCAGTTCTCCCAATTAAGCTTTCTGAGCTTAGCTAATAACATCGAATATAATAGAGCGGTTTCACTCCTAATATTGGCTGCTACCACTTACATACAATCCCGCGTCCTCAATCACGCTAAGTAACCCCCCTCGGACTTAAGGGTCGAAGATAAGCACACCATCCACAAGAAATCGCCTTTACAATGGAGATTTAGTTACTCGCTGTTGGTTCCATGATCCTTCTTTAAATTAATCTTCCCGACTCCGGCTTTCCTTCTTAAATTTGTCTTCATTAAGCATCGGCTGTTCATCAGGAGCCAATGACAAAGTTCGCCTTCCATGTACCATCTCGTAGATCAAGGCCTTGGTTTCGATTGGGGGGTATGGTCGTGGGCTGGTTTAATGTTTGTTGTTGTTGTTGTTAAGATTCGCTAACCTGGAACAATTATTTCCAAGTACCCGGACGGAGCGGATGTTGTAATGTTATGTGATCCGGAATAACTGACCACAGCTACGAGGTATAATAGGTTGTTCCTGTGTTTCGTATGTGGATGTGTTTATGTGGTTGAGTTTCGGCTCTTGGTCCCGCCTCTCAACTGTCAGTCAACTGGTGTAAAGGTTCCGGAGCCTACTGGGCTCTATCATATTTTATTTGAAACTGTGTAATGGAGTCAAGCCTCCCCACATCACTGCCTAATTGCATTCAACCATTAACTACTCTGACACTGATGAAATTCTTTCTAACGTCTCCTGTGGCTCACTTTGGTAACTCAGTTTCCACCTGTGTCCCCTTGTTGCAGCACCAGCCGTGTTAAACAATTTATCCTTATTACCCTGTCATTCCTCTGAGAATTTTGATCAGTGTCATGTCTCCCCTTACTCTTCTGTCTTTTAGTGTCTTGAGTGCTTTTCACGCAGTCTTCCTCGTAACTTTCCTCAACAACGCAGCCAAGTGTGAACAATTCTGAATTTTTTCCCAGCTTCTCTTGTGCTTACAAGGTACAAGCTTGCGCCTTTTGTGTGTGTACTCACCTATTTGTACTCCCTTATTTGCTTTGCGGGGGTTGGCTTGCTCTTTTATCCCTCCTCTCAACTGTCAGTGAACGGGTGTACAGATTCCTGAGTCCACGGCTCTATCATATCTATCATTTGGAAACTGTGTATGGGAGTCAGCCGCCACCACATCACTGCCTAATGCATCCATCCGTTAACTACTCTGACATTCTGAAAAAGTTCCTTCCTAAAGCTCTCCCGTGGCTCATGTGGGTACTACATGTTCCATCCATATGGTCCCATTGTTCGCGTCCCCACCAGTGTTGATAGTTTATCCTTGTTTCGGACTTCGTCCCCCGGTCGATCTCTGAAGAGTTTGAAGGTTGTGATAATGTCCCCCTTACTCTTCTGTCTTCCTGGTCGGAAGGTGCATTCCCCGCAGCCTTTTCTCGTAACTCAGGTGTGTGTGGGTGTGGATCCCTTATTGTATGTTAACGGGGGTTGAGGCTTGTGCTCTTGTCGGTCCCGCCTCGTCAACTGTCAATTCAACTGGTGTACTAACACAACTGAACTCTTTTTTTTTTTTTTTTTACCACCACACACACCACCCCCAGCAGCAGCCCGTGACAGCTGACTACATCCCAGGTACCTATTTTTACTGCTAGGTACCAGAGGCATTAGGGTGGTATAGAAACTTTTGCCACTTTGTTTCGGCCGGTGCGTGAATCAGAACCCGCGCCACAGAATTACGAATCCCGGCGCGCAATCCCCAGGCTACCTGCTCCCATTCACACAGCACTAGCCATGTGTGTGTGTTTGTGTGTGTGTGTGTGGTGTGTGTGTGTGGTGTACTGGTGTGGTGTGGTGGGTTTGTGTGTGTACTCACCTCTTGTACTCAACTATTGTTCTTGCGGGGGTTGACTCTGGCTCTTTGTCCCGCCTCTCACGTATCTACTGGTGTACAGATTCCGAGCCTACTGGGCGCTATCATAGCTACACTTGAAGCGGTGTATGTAGTCAGCCTCACCGACATCACTTCCTACTGCATTCCATTGGCAACCAATCTGACACTAAAAGTTTTCTTTCTAATATCTTTGTGCTCATTGGCACCAGTTTCCACCTTGTCCCCTTGATGTGCCACTTGTGTTTAAATCAGCATCTTTATCTACCCCCTATCATTGCCCTTCAGAATCTTAAATGTGGTGATCATTTCCCCCCTAACTCGTTCTGTCTTCCTCTCCAGCGAAGTGAGTTTAATTCCCGTATTTTTCTCTCGTAGCTCATACCTCTCAGATCGTGGCCTAGTCCTGGTGGCAATCTTTTGATCCTTTTCCAGTTTGTCTTATCCTTGACTAGATATGACTCATGATGGGGCTGCATACTCCTCAGATTGGCCTAAATATGTGTATCAAAGTTCTGAATGGATTCTTTACATAAGTTTCTAATGGCAGTTGTTATGTTTGCCAACCTGGCATCTGCCGCTTATGTTATCCTCTTGTTTTGTGCTGCAGGAGACAGGTCTGGCGTGATATCAACCACCCAGGTCTTGTCTTTCTCTGATTCCTGAAGAATTCCTCTCCCAGATGATCCTTTGTATCTGGCCTCCTTCTCCTACCCTTATCATCATTACATTACATTGGTTGGGTTAAACTCTAACAACATTTGTTCGACCATTCCTTCAGCTTGTCTAGGTCTTCTTGAAGCCTCAAACAGTCCTCTTCTGTTTTAATCCTTCTCATAATTTTGGCATCGTCCGCAAACATGAGAGAAATGAATCGATACCCTCCGGGAGATCATTTACATATATCAGAAACAAGATAGGACCGAGTACAGAGCCCTGTGGGACTCCACTGGTGACTTCACGCCAATCGGAGGTCTCACCCCTTACCGTAACTCTCTGCTTCCTATTGCTTAGGTACTCCCTTATCCACTGGAGCACCTTACCAGCTACACCTGCCTGTCTCTCCAGCTTATGTACCAGCCTCTTATGCGGTACTGTGTCAAAGGCTTTCCGACAGTCCAAGAAAATGCAGTCCGCCCAGCCCTCTCTTTCTTGCTTAATCTTTGTCACCTGATCGTAGAATTCTATCAAGCCTGTAAGGCAAGATTTACCCTCCCTGAACCCATGTTGGCGATTTGTCACGAAGTCTCTTCTCTCCAGATGTGTTACCAGGTTTTTTCTCACGATCTTCTCCATCACCTTGCATGGTATACAAGTCAAGGACACTGGCCTGTAGTTCAGTGCCTCTTGCCTGTCGCCCTTTTTGTATATTGGGACCACATTCGCTGTCTTCCATATTTCTGGTAGGTCTCCCGTCTCCAGTGACTTACTATACACTATGGAGAGTGGCAAGCAAAGTGCCTCTGCACACTCTTTCAGTATCCAAGGTGAGATCCCGTCTGGCCCAACAGCCTTCCTAACATCCAGATCCAGCAGGTGTCTCTTTACCTCCTCTCTCGTAATTTCGAACTCTTCCAAGGCCGCCTGATTTACCTCCCTTTCTCCTAGCACAGTGACCTCACCTTGTTCTATTGTGAAGACCTCCTGGAACCTCTTGTTGAGTTCTTCACACACCTCTTTGTCATTCTCTGTATACCTGTCCTCGCCTGTTCTAAGTTTCAATACCTGTTCTTTCACTGTTGTTTTCCTTCTGATGTGACTGTGGAGTAGCTTTGGTTCGGTCTTGGCTTTGTTTGCTATATCATTTTCAAAACTTTTCTCTGCTTCTCTTCTCACCCTGACGTACTCATTCCTGGCTCTCTGGTATCTCTCTCTGCTTTCTGGTGTTCTGTTATTCCGGAAGTTCCTCCACGCCCTTTTGTTCAGTTTCTTCGCTTCCATACATTCCCTATTATACCATGGATTCTTCTGTTGCTTCTCGGATTTTTCCCTTTGGGCCGGGATGAACCTGTTTACTGCCTCCTGACACTTTTGGGTAACATAGTCCATCATACCCTGTACAGACTTATCTCTGAGGTCTGAGTCCCAAGGTATTTCACTTAGGAAACTTCTGATCTGTACATAATTCCCCTTTCGGAATGCCAGCCTTTTGATTCCTAGTTCTTTTTTTGGGGAGATAATTCCTAGCTCTACCAGGTACTCAAAGTTTAATACACTATGGTCACTCATTCCCAAGGGCGCTTCCATCTTAACTTCCCTTATATCCCACTCATTTAGGGTAAATATCAAATCAAGCATTGCTGGTTCATCTTCTCCTCTCATTCTTGTTGGGTCATTGACGTGCTGGCTTAGAAAGTTTCTTGTTGCCACATCCAGCAGCTTAGCTCTCCATGTTTCTGGTCCTCCATGCGGGTCTCTGTTCTCCCAATCTATCTTCCCATGGTTGAAGTCTCTCATTATTATTAGTCCAGATCCATTCCTGCTAGCAACAGAAGCTGCTCTTTCTATTATGTTAATGGTGGCCATGTTGTTTCTATCATATTCCTGTCTAGGTCTTCTGTCATTTGGTGGAGGATTATATATGACTACGACTATAATTTTTTTCCCTCCATTTGTTATGGTACCTGCTATGTAGTCACTGAAACCTTCACAGCCCTGAGCCCTGTGTGTGTGTGTGTGTGTGTGTGTGTGTGTGTGTGTGTGTGTGTGTGT
Source organism: Procambarus virginalis (assembly GCA_020271785.1). Lineage (NCBI taxonomy): Eukaryota > Metazoa > Arthropoda > Malacostraca > Decapoda > Cambaridae > Procambarus > Procambarus virginalis. The sequence continues at coordinate 6,014 of WNGS01004472.1, forward strand.
GTGTGTGTGTGTGTGTGTGTAATTACCTAAGAGTTGTTAACTAAGTATAGCTACTAGTTGAGTTCTATACATGTGGTGTTCTGTCAAAATTATATGAATTAATTGTATGAAATAAAATTGTACTGTATCGTATGAAACGCTCAACCTTTCAGAAGGTTTTGGCATCTACCTTCTTTTCATCTACGGTATGTCATGCGTACACAAATATTTTTGCAGAAGAGAAATGTAGTAAAAAAAATTAGCACTTTTGTTTTCGTATTTTAAATCTATATCTTGTTGTTCTTGGATTTGCAGTTTAAAAAAAAAGAAAGTTGTTCTCAACTTTCACGATTCTTGGCACGATTTTGTGTGGAATGTGTTTGTTTGCGTGTGCTTTAATGTGGATATGTACTCACCGATGTCTACCTGCTGGTTCAGGCTTTAGCTCTTGGATCCCCATCTTTCTAGTCACTGGTTTTTCAGTGCATTGACTCCTGACACATCACATTTGATGCATCACGCAATTGTGATTTCTGAGTGTAATGAAGTAAGCGAAGAGGGAGAACGGCCTATTGACATAGCTCGAGTACATGGGGGAGTTGTGTAAAACCCTGGTTTGTGTCTCGGAGAGGCTGCAGGATCCAGTAAGTCCAGTAGAACTTCTGGTTTCAACTCCTTTTAACCATGTCGTAGCTCAGTCGATTAAGGCAGCGTCTGGGATGCTCTCGGACGCAGGTTCGAATCCTCGTCACGGCCCTTGTGGATTTGTTCATTGACTCCTGTTTTATTCAACTATCATGCCTACTTTTGACATTATGAATTGAGTTCTCTTCTACAACTTGTTCATTTCGTTCATTCTATTTCTGCACTATTATGCTTAAATAAAAACTTTCTATTAATTATTCGACTTATCTGATTCTCAATTTCCACCCAATGTCTATCGTTCTATTGGAATTCATTTTGAACATCTATTTTTTCCCACTTCCGCTATATCTTCCCTGCCTTTCTCAGTGAAAGACAGGGAAGACATTCTCTGTCTCCTTTCACTCTATCATGTCTTCTTTGTCTCTGTGTCATGTCTCCTTTCATTCTCTGTCATGGCTCCTTTCACTCTCCTTTTCTCTACTGATGTCAGATCGAGTTCTTTCACTTTTGTCATACCCAATCCCTTGCAATTTAGGAGCGAGCCCCATGTATATCTCGCAACATTTTCTTGTTTACTTATGTGGGATTTTAAGCTGAAGGCTTCATGATGGACTTTAACAACTTCCTCATCTACTTGATTTCTATTTTCAATTTCCCTAGTTGTCTCGCTTGTCTGCATTTCTTCTATGAAGAAGAATCTGCTTTCCTTCTACTTTGTAATGTGTCTCCTTGTGACTCTGCTAGAGGGAAATTGAAATTGAAATTGAAATAAGTTTATTGATGTAAAATACACACAAAGGGATGAGGTAGCTCAAGCTATTCTCACCCCGTTCAGTACATCGTGTTAATACATACATATACACACATCACAAACCATAAACATATTACCAAACATTCTGAGAGATAACATATACATTTCATGCTATATGCTAGAGGGAAGGGAACTGTAAGGGCATCAAGCAATTACGACTATATAACACTGGGGTCAGGATAAGGATTTGGGATGGGACGGGGGAAAAGGAATGGTGCCCAACCACTTGGACGGTCGGGTATTGAACGCCGACCTGCATGAAGGGAGACCGTCGCTCCACCGTCCAGCCCAAATAGTTGGGTAGAGATTACCAATGATTTTTCCCTCTTCAACGTTTGCCCTGTACATTTTACTACCCGTTTGTCTTTTTACAGCATCTATCAATGTTAAATTAATAGTCTCCTTTTTCCCTCTGATCCAGTTTTCCTTCTTGATTTTCCCGCATCCTTTCCTTACTCTTCCACTGATTATATTCTAACCTGATACCCCATGTACATTTTTATCATTTCTTGTCATGTATTTCCCCCTCAGTTCCTCTACTTTTGTATTACACATTTAAGTACATCTGATTTGTGGAGCTGCCTTAGACTATACGAAGGATTTGTGGAGCTGCCTTAGACTATACGAAGGATTCGTGGAGCTGCCTTAGACTATACGAAGGATTCGTGGAGCTGCCTTAGACTATACGAAGGATTCGTGGAGCTGCCTTAGACTATACGAAGGATTTGTGGAGCTGCCTTAGACTATACGAAGGATTCGTGGAGCTGCCTTAGACTATACGAAGGATTCGTGGAGCTGCCTTAGACTATACGAAGGATTCGTGGAGCTGCCTTAGACTATACGAAGGATTCGTGGAGCTGCCTTAGACTATACGAAGGATTCGTGGAGCTGCCTTAGACTATATAATAGGGAGTACAGTGTCTAAGCTACGTGATGCTAAACGTCCCCATCACACAGGATGGTTAGTCATACAGGGCCACGTGATCAGTCGTATGCACTAGGAAATTTTTGGGTGCATTATGAGGATATCTTCAAGAACACGTCAGTTGATAAATTTAAAAGCTCCAGGTACCTCATGTCAACGGGTCTGAATGATCTAATAACTGGGCATTCGGTGATGTAGTGTGGGAGATCATGTCGCAGTTCCTGCTCACAGAGTTTGCACCTGGAGTGCTCAGGATTGGGAGATTCATCACCTGTAGCAAACTGCCACAGGTAACGATAGCCACCTGCGCTAAAGGTAACGGTAGCCGCGTGCCACAGGTATGGTAGCCACCTGCCACAGGTAACGGTAGCCACCTGCGCTAAAGGTAACGGTAGCCGCGTGCCAAAGGTAACGGTAGCCACTTGCCACAGGTAACGGTAGCCACCTGCGCCACAGGTAACGGTAGCCGCGTGCCACAGGTAACGGTAGCCACCTGCGCCACAGGTAACGGTAGCCACTTATCACAGGTAACGGTAGCCACCTGCCACAGGTAACGATAGCCACTTGCCACAGGTAACGGTAGCCACTTGCCACAGGTAACGGTAGCCACTTGCCACAGGTAACGGTAGCCACTTGCCACAGGTACCGGCAGTCACCTGCCACAGGTAACGGTAGCAACCTGCCACAGGTAACGGTAGCCACTTGCCACAGGTAACAGTAACCTAACCAGGTCCTGGCAACCACTGTGTCGCACAGTCTGGCTTTGTAATGCCCATAAACATAGGTTTCGGATCTTAACAAATCATAGCATTTTATACTGGTGTTTGCATGCCTTTGTGAGTCTAATTTCTATCATATTAGACCTAAGTGTTTGGAACAATATAGTCTTGACAACACAGATGGGGATACCTAGGCATGCTTCAACATCATACTTATTACTTGCCAATTGATCTACAATGTCTGTGTCATTATGATGGGTTATTTGCGAGATGGAATTCATATAAAAGAGATTTTAAACTCTTCATTTTGTGCAGTGAGCAGCCCGGAGATTATCCCTCTCGTGAAAGTTGCCCTTTAGGTTCTCTCTGACCTTTTCTAGCCTTTCTCTCTTTTTCTTCCTTACCTGAATCTCCAGCCTTTCTGGCGAGGTTATCTCTCCTTGCAGCTTTCCTGTAACCTTCTTGGAGTGGCCATTCACCTAGGTGTTTTCGCCTAGTTGAGCTGGGCATTGGATTGGCTTCAACAACTTCCTCATCAAGTCTATTTGTGTGTGTGCTTGTGTGTAATTACCTAAGTGCGGTTATAGAATGAGAGCTACGCTCGTGGAGTCCCGACTTCCCGGTACTCTTTGTCGTATAACGCTTTGAAGCTACTTTTTGAAGTTTGTGTGCGTTCAGTCACGCACAAAGTGTGTACTCACCTAATTGTGCTTGCGGGGGTTGAGCTCTGGCTCTTTGGTCCCTCCTTTCAACCGGCAATCAACAGGTGTACAGGTTCCTGAGCCTATTGGGCTCTATTATATCTACACTTGAAACTGTGTATGGAGTCAGCCTCCACCACATCACTTCCTAATGCATTCCATTTGTCAACCACTCTGACACTTAAAAAGTTCTTTCTAATATCTCTGTGGCTCATTTGGGCACTCAGTTTCCACCTGTGTCCCCTTGTGCGTGTGCCCCTTGTGTTAAATAGCCTGTCTTTATCTACCCTATCAATTCCCTTCAGAGTCTTGAATGTGGTGATCATGTCCCCCCTAACTCTTCTGTCTTCCAGCGAAGTGAGGTTTAATTCCCGTAGTCTCTCCTCGTAGCTCATGCCTCTCAGCTCGGGTACTAGTCTGGTGGCAAACCTTTGAACCTTTTCCAATTTAGTCTTATTCTTGACTAGATATGGACTCCATGCTGGGGCTGCATACTTCAGGATTGGCCTGACATATGTGGTATACAAAGTTCTGAATGATTCTTTACACAGGTTTCTGAATGCGTTCGTATGTTGGCCAGCCTGGCATATGCCGCTGATGTTATCCTCTTGATATGTGCTGCAGGAGACAGGTCTGGCGTGATATCAACCCACAAGTCTTTTTCTTTCTCTGACTCCTGAAAAATTTTCTCTCCCAGATGATACCTTGTATCTGGCCTCCTGCTCCCTACACCTACCTTCATTACATTACATTTGGTTGGGTTAAACTCTAACAACCATTTGTTCGACCCTTCCTTCAGCTTGTCTAGGTCTTTTTGAAGCCTCAAACAGTCCTCTTCTGTCTTAATCCGTCTCATAATTTTGGCATCGTCCGCAAACATTGAGAGAAATGAATCTATACTCTCCGGGAGATCATTTACATATATCAGAAACAAGATAGAACCGAGTACAGAGCCCTGTGGGACTCCACTGGTGACTTCACGCCAATCGGAGGTCTCACCTCTCACCGTAACTCTCTGCTTCCTATTGCTTAGGTACTCCCTTATCCACTGGAGCACCTTACCAGCTACACCTGCCTGTCTCTCCAGCTTATGTACCAGCCTCTTATGCGGTACTGTGTCAGAGGCTTTACGACAATCCAAAAATAAAGTGCGCCCAGCCCTCTCTTTCTTGCTTAATCTTTGTCACCTGGTCATAGAATTCTATTAAGCCAGTCAGGCAAGATTTACCTTTCCTGAAACCCATGTTGGCGATTTGTCACGAAGTCCCTTCTCTTCAGATGTGATACCAGTTTTTTTCTCAC